>JAECUM010045813.1:0-27167 GCA_016617855.1 Megalonaias nervosa
AGTGAAAAAGCACAACAATTTGATAGGTGCTGCTCTTCTAGAAAGGTTAACAAAGATTACGAAAGTCTCAGACAACTCATGTTAATTGAAGAGTTTAGGAACTGTGCCCTTAGTGACGTTAGGATTTATCTTGACGAGCATAAGATCGAAACCTTGGAAAATGCTACTCGTGCTGCTGACGAGTATTTCTTAACTCATAAAGTTTCTTTCGCAGGCAAGTCTTTCACTCAGCAGTCTACTGGTAAAAAGGTATTTCAGCTTAATACGAGCCCTTCTAAAACTCAATCTGGGAAAACTTTTAAAAATCAAGCTTCTGATAAGCTTGATTCAAAATCCTTGTCTCTTCCTACGTGTACCTATTGCAAGAAAAAAAGAACACGTCATTTCTGATTGCTTCAAATTGAAATATAAGCATCAGAAGCAAGACAGACCTATCCCAAATGCTCTTATTTCTAAGAGGTCAAGGTCACGGTCATGTATTGAAGCAATACATTTGTTGGGTCTAATAAACCCCTATCTGATTTTATTATGGAGAATTATGAACCATTCATGTCGAAGGGTTCTATATCACTCTTAGGTGATTTGGCCAATTCCATCCCTGCTAAAATTTTATGGGACACAGGAGCTTCTCAGAGTCTTTTATTATCAGGCATTTTGCCTTTTTCTGAGAAGTCTTCTTCTAATGATAGTGTTCTTATTCAAGGAGTAGAGTGCGGCTTAGTTTCAGGACCTGTGACAGTCGGAATGGTGTCTTCTTTACCCGTTCAGGGCATTCATTTATTACTAGGCAATGACCTAGCTGGAGATAAGGTTGTGGTTAATCCACTTGTAACTGACAAGCCTTCTTTGGATCAGAAAGTTGATCCTATTGAAAAAGAATACCCTGATTTATACCCAGCTTGTGCAGTTACCAGAGCTATGGCAAAGAAAGCTTTTGAGAACGATTTTGATAAGGAAAGTATTCCTTTAGCTGACACCTGTATTGGTCAGGCTTTTAATGAGGTCACTTTCACTCCTTGTTTGGATCAATCGAAAGATATTGATCACAGTGATCCTCTTTTAACTACTCATTCTCTTTTTTCTAATTAGGGTGACAAACGACAATCACTTGTCGTCGAACAGGAAAAAGATCCTGAGATCTCCTGTTTGTTTCAGAGGCCATTAGTGAAACTGAAGCCACTGAAGTACCTGTCTGTTATTTCATTAAAAATGGAATTCTTATGAGAAAATGGAGACCTCCCGAGGTACCTGCTGGTGAAGAGTGGTCACTGAACTATCAAATTGTAGTTCCAAAATCTTATAGACAGGAAATACTTAGTCTGGCCCATGAAACTCCTCTGGCTGGTCATTTAGGGATTAATAAGACTTATCACAAGATCTTGACTCACTTTTATTGGCCAAAAATCAAGTGATGTTTGTAAATACTGCAGATCTTGTCATACTTGTCAAATGGTAGGAAAACCCAATCAGAAGATACCTAAGACTCATCTACAACCTATTCCTGCATTTGACGAAACATTTAGCAGAATAATGGTAGACTGTGTTGGTCCCTTACCTAAGACCAAGTCAGGCAACCAATACTTGTTGACCATTATGTTTGCGTCAACAAGATTTCCAGAGGCAATTCCTTTGAGGAATATTAAAACTAAAACTATAGTAAAAGCCTTGATAAAGACTTTTTTTTACTCAATTTGGCCTTCCCAAATCTGTCAAATCGGATCAAGGGTCAAATTTTATGTCTGGAAATTTCCAGCTAGTAATGCTTGAATTTGGCATTCAACAATTCAAGTCAAAAGTGAAATTATGGTTCACCGACCTTCAGTGGAGAGAACCTTTGAGTGTAGTAGCAGAGTTATTTCTCTCTTGCTCATTCTTCAAAATTTTCTTCAAATTAGGTATTACGGCCCTTACAAAGTTAAGAAGAAAATGAATGAGTTAAATTATAATAATAGTACGCTGATGTAAATAAATTAATGGAGTACCTGTTATTGAGAGAGGTAGCCAGGTGAATCATGCAATTAATTTAGTTGTACCTGTAACACTCACTGAGGATTTAAGTGAAAGAATTCAATCGGACTTTATTGATTTTGGAGCAAAAAATCTTCGGAATTCGGAAATTATGAATAATCTGGACCAGAAACTTTTACATTTGCAACAACAAGAAAGGAATGAACTCAAACAGTTATTATTTGAATATGAGCACTTATTTCCAGATGTTCCTACGAGGACAAACAAACTTTTTCATGACGCTGAAATTGTAAATTCCAAACCTGTGAAACAACAACCATACAGGATGAACCCTCTGAAACAGGAATACATGAAAAAGGAAATTTAGTATTTGCTGGAGAATGATTTCATAGAGCCCAGTAAAAGTGACTGGAGTTCACCATGTATACTTGTTCCGAAACCAGATAAAACTTTCCGTATGTGCACTGATTATAGGAAGGTGAACAGTGTGACTAAAACAGATTCATTTCCATTACGAAGAATCGATGACTCCATTGATAAAATTGGAAATGCCAAGTATGTCACCAAATTTGACCTTCTGAAAGGATTTTGGCAAATTCCACTGACGGAAAGGGCAAAGGAAATTTCGGCATTTGTGACTCCAGATGGACTTTATCAATATAAAGTAATGCCGTTTGGGATGAAGGGTTCGCCAAGTACCTTTCAACGTTGGTTGAATATGATTACCTCTGGTCTAGATAATTGTGATGCATCGATGATGTCATCATCTACAACGGCATCTGGAAAGAACATCTAGCAACAATTCGGAGATTCTTTGACAGACTCACTGATGCAAGTTTGACAATTAATTTATCCAAAAGTGAGTTCTGCTGTGCTTGTGTAACATTTCTAGGACATATCGTGAGAAATGGACAAGTTAAACTTATTGATGCTAAGGTCAAGACTATCTCCGAATTCCATGTGCCTGTCGGTAAAAAGCAACTGATGCAACTTTCAGGTATGGCTGGATACTATCGGAAATTTTGTTCCAATTTTTCTAATATTGCTGAACCCTAACTAGTTTATTGAGGAAGAAAAACAAGTTCTTTGGACTGAAAAATGTCAGGAGGCTTTTGACAAGTTAAAGGCCATACTTAAAAGTGCACCAGTTCTTACAGCTCCAAATTTCAGTCAATCATTTAAACTATATGTTGATGCAAGTGATGTTGGAGTTGGAGCAGTATTGATTCAAGAAGATAGAAATGGTGTTGATCATCCAGTGTGCTATTTTTCTAAGAAATTAAATAAGCACCAAAGAAATTACTCAACAATCGAGAAGGAATGTTTGGTTTTAATATTGGCATTACAGCATTTTGAAGTATACATTAGTTCAGCTCCTTCTCCGATTGTTGTGTTTAGTGATCACAACCCCCTTCCTTTCATAGACAAGATGAAAAACAAGAATCAAAGATTATTAAGGTGGAGTTTGTTGTTACAGGAATATAGTATTGACATCAGGCAGATCAAGGGAAAAGACAGTTTAATAGCAGATGCACTTTCCCGTGTATAGAAATATTATTTCATGTACACTTTGTATAATTCATAAGTATTCTTCTTATGTAATTTGTTACGACATGTATAATTAACATATGGTAAAAAGAAGCTTTATTATATAAATCTTTCTTTTTCTTTATGGGGGAAGTGTTATGTATATGTAATTTAATTACTTGTGTGTTAGTTCTAAATTTCTTTTTTATTTTATTTTATTTCATTACATGTTATTGTATTGATAACTTTATTCACTGGATTTGTCATTTTTCCAGAAAATTCAGTTCAGTTCTGTTAAACCTGATAAACACGCAGTAGTTTGAAACTTTGTATCTTTTGCTGACCTAGATTCAGGGCCAGTTTGAGCTTTGTAGTAAATAGCTTTTTTTAAATTTTTTTTATTAATGAATCTCATAGTAAGATTAGTTCAGTACAATCGAATTCGTCCATGGCGGACGTGACAGCTGGCATATAATGTTACTACGTCGCTTGAAAGGAAGTGATCAGGTGACCTACCAGGCGGTTCGTTTTGCGTTTCAGTTAAGGGTTAAAGCTGACATATCATAGTGATTTTTAGTCAGTCGTAATTCATACCTTCTGCCAGTTTGAATTGAATTTTTTATTTAAAATAATTTATTTACCCTGGAAATTACTTGTGCTCATTAAAATTCTTGGACAAAGACATTTACTGAAAATTATTCGGAATTCTAAAGCCGGAATATTATTCTTGGTGATTCAACAAGGAACTGTTGACACGACAACACAAAGCAGGTTATATAAGACGTCATCGCCTTCCATCTTGGAACTTCGTCGGGATTCGAACTTTAATTCAATTAGACCTTTTTAGAGATAGGACTTATATTTTTAATCATTGGATTAATTTTTGGATTTGATTCATAAACCGTAAGTCCTTTTTCATACTTTTACCTTGTTTTTCTAGGGAAATAAATTATTTTCTTAAAATTTACAAAGCTTGTTGGCTTCCCTTTTTTCTTTGTTACTTTTGTAGGAGCCTAGACATGTAACTCTCTCTCTCTATATATATATATATATATATATATATGTATATATATATAATGTGGATAGATATGTGTGATCCAGTACAAACTGATTTGAATGCGCTTGCTGTCATGTCACAAAGAAAGCTTTCCTTGTTGATACTTCCCTGTTATTTTGTTATGATGAACCTATCATCGTCTTTTCTTTACACAGAATAGTACCTGGCCACGATTATAAATGTCCATAGCAATAATTTTCGTCCGGAAGATTTTTGTATAATATTTTGTAACAATCAGGGTTGAATAGACTTTGACGAAACTATATTTATTTATAAATTTTAGAACAACGATGAATATTTAATTTCTTCTGAGTAAATGCGCCAACATGATTACGTTGACATACACTATAACACAATCAGCTACATACATATTATAAAGACCTGTCACATCCCATAGATCCCGCAATAGATGAATAAGTTCCAAAATTACAATATAATTTACAACATTATTGATGATATCTTTAGATTAATTTTCTCTCCTTATAACACCAGAGCTTGGAATCATAGAGAAGAATGGAGTTGATAAGGTGTGCCAGAATGATAGAGGTGAATGGGGTTGATAAAGTGTACCAACCAACTTCACACTCATTCTGTGCAAAGCGTGATAAAAGCTGCTTTCGGCAAACCGTTATTACTCATTTAAAAGTCAGCTATAACTACAACAAAAGAGATCCGTATCTACAGTCGCATAATGCGCCGGCAGATCAAAATTTTTGCTGTTTCTTCTAGTCATTACTAATAGCAAACTGTATTGACACAGACGGCACATTATAGAACTACATATCTGGGTCTGCGCACTTTGCATTTGAGCTCGTCTTATAAGCGAGTAAAGATGGTATCTGTTACAATCATTATTCCACTGGGGGGAATACAAGGATGTCATTTCTATTTGCAAACTATATCCTAATAAACATTTAGCACATTTTGACTTTGGCTTATTACGATGTAATCTACGAGTCCGTGCATAAAAATAATAAAAATATTATATGACGTAAAGTTGCAGAAATTAAAAGAATTATTTCTAATATGTACGTGGAAAATAATCATATTTACCAGCTATGCTGATCTCTGGAGAAAATATTAATACGACTTCCTATCAGAAACGGGATGAAACAGTAAGAAGGTAATTATCAAGTCAGTTATATTTACAACGAACAATGGCAAACATTGTAAACAATTATGCGTATTACTGGTAGACATTGCAAGAACATTGGTTGATCTATCTTACAAGAACATAGGTTACACACCTTTGTTTAGGATGCATAATGTTTTTTGTTTTCTTTTTCTTGGGGGTGGGTGTTGTACAAATATTAAGGTATACACCGAATCATCGGGTTACACACTTTTACGAGACGTCATGGTAAAACACGTTGCTAGCTCTGCTTCTTGTTAGTAATATGCATGACCCAGAAACGTGACGTTTCCTCACAAAAACATCATAGTCATTTTAGAGCATAATGATATCGACACGTGCTATTGCAGAAATTACATTAATTTCTTACTAAATTTTCATGTGGCCAATTAGACATCTATTTGCTTCTTGAGATTTCTAGTATAAACCCTTTACATTTCAGTTATTCCAATGATTGAACAAAATATTTGTGTCATATTCAAAATTTATTATGGAGAAATGCAATAAATGACTACGACTATTGATTAATTTTGATTATAGAATTAAAAAGAATATTTCTCAAATCTATTACAACCAACAACAAAAATCATTGAATTCCGTGTTTTAACTTTGCTACCACTAAATTCGTAAACTACCATCGCTGTCTCATAGGTTCCTAATAAATCTACCGAAAGTAGTGTAGTTGGATAGCCTACGGACAATGGGAACTAGCATTACAGCTCCCACCCCACCCCCGGGTCTGTCTACAGGCAAGATTTCTACTGACAAAAAATCACCCTGGAACTGCCTACGGACAATGGGAATTTTGTATAGCGACTAGCACACCCTGGGACTGTATACGGACATATGGGAGTTTTGTATAAGGACAAGAGGAATGGAACAGGTAGGGTGACGTCACGGTACTGGACACTTGCAACAATGTAGCAAGTACCGTGACGTCATGCCACCTGTGTCATTTCTATATAAAGTTTGAATCATTCGCGTACGTGTTTGTGGATATTATAATATTATACCCAAATTATACAACTGACTAAAATAAATTTTAGATAAGAGAATAATGTTTTTGTGAGTTAAACATAAATTATACAATCGAATAAATTTTTTTTAGGCAAGAAAGAATAAATCTTTTCGAGGCAGTGGAGTGGCCCTGAAAAGGGCCGTTGTTTGTTATGTTAACACCATTCCGTTAACATAGAGGGCATCTCACTGATCTTCTTCTCTCTCTTAAACTTAGTCTAAATTCTGGACCGTAGATGAGGACTCGCTTCAGACAGCCTTGTCTTTCCACATAGGTCCTTCTTTTCCAAACGCTTGTCTCGGTGATACTAACGATTCTCCATGATGATTTCACATACATATGTAAGTCCGTACGGAACAGCATCGACGATACGAGGGTAGACGATTCAACGTTGGTCCACATCTTTATGACGAGAACAGGTGAGGGAATGAAGTGAACCGCGTTTATTTATAGTGAAAGAGCGGATCGAAACGGATTGAAATTGTCCACCAATCCCAACACGCGTTACAAAATTCAGTCACTTTGCGGAGTCTGTCTTCCAATCCGAAGAGAGTTACCTGTGACGTCACATTCCCTATATAGGTGCGCTAGCGTCTGTGCGCCGTGAATCGATGCGGCCTTGTTTTGTGAAACATGACGGAAACTAAGAAGACAATGAATTGGGGTGCACCGGCTGTGGAGACGAAAGGCGATGGCATAGCAGTGGCTACCAAAGTTAACACAGGACTACTACCAGAAGAGGTTGATTTCAATTAGGTTTTAGTAGATTTTTTCTCTTCTTCGCAAGAATTTGTTCCAGTACCAGTACCATCGTCACCTTCTCCTTCTTTACCACACGTCGAGGATTTTAAACAAAGACAGAAAGAAGAATTGGAGAAATTTTTACAGCAGCAGAAAGAGGCAGAACAAGCAATTCTCCTTGAACAGCAACAGCGAGAAGAAGAAGAGGCAAGAAGGAAACGACAGGAAGAAGAAGCAGTAGAGAAGAAACAAGGTCTAGGAGAGAAGGAGATCAGTGAACCTCAAACGGTAACGGTACTCTTGGACATTTTGGCCGAGTTAAGAAGTCTGAAACAAATGTATCAGACTTCTTTATTACGACCCAAGAGAAAAAGACCTTCCCGAGCCAAACAGTCCAACCCTGTTACTACACCAGATATACCACCCCTAGTGATCTCTACCAAATCATTGACAGGAGCAAGTCCAGAAGTACGCCTTGGCCGTGGCAAAGGCTTAAGGCAGTTAAAGCGGATTGCTTCTCGTTCCTGAGTTTGTTCTAAGAAAAAAAAACAACACCCAAATGTCCTTTTCAGGGCCACTCACTTCTTTCGAAAAGAGGTAATATTCATTTTGCCAAAATCAATTAAAACTCAAAATTCCTTGTTTAACCCTATGATGTACGTGTTGTGAGTGCATGAGTGTAGGTCCTTATTATTCTAAACAATCAAAACCAGGAGACACTTACGTTTTTTTTTCAGTCTGGTCTATTCTGGTACAAATATTTACAATTCAATGTCAAAACACAAGATAACACTTTTTAAAAAAGTTCATAGACTTCTTCTGTGTCTTTTTTCTTATTTCACTTTCTGTTATCTGATTTTCTTCACTTTCACAGTTTTTTCCTCCTCCTCTTCTTCCTCACATTTTTCTCTTCTTCTTTTCTTTTCTATCTTCTCTTTCGGAACGTGTCGGGGTTCTTCTTTTGCCGAGGATACCTCTTCTTCTTCCTCCTCCTGCTCCTGTTGTTTCTTAGGGCAGTCTAAAGACCAATGTCCTTTCTCTTGACAATGATATCAGGTATCCTGACTTTTGTCTCTTTTGACACTGGTTTTGCTTTTGTGACGTTCTGGACATTCTGTAGCCCAATGCCCTTTCTTCTGGCAGATATAGCAAGTATCTTGACTTTTATCTCGAAAGGAGGGAGAGTAGTCCGTCGGCTTGTCTGAAGAAAACTTTCGCATGACACCTCGGAAAGCTCAAATCAGAAGTTCAATTTGTGTGGGTTCTTCCATCGTGCTTCTCGGCTTGAGAGCGAAATGAATACTGAAAGGGAAGGCACCAGCCCTTTATATATGTACTAAACCTGACATGGATATATAGGGTCCATGGCGTTTCAAATGTAGTCATTTGACTTTTTGCAGTCAAGGTGAAACGATCCCATCATTTCGTAAAGAAAGGAGAAGAAAGTAAGAAGCAGAAACGTGATTTATCGCCTTGCACAGTAGCTGAAGTCTTGGCTCAAATTCATGCCAGCGATTTTGAAGATGAGATGAGTGAGCCAGAATCTAGGCCTAGAGAGTCTACACCAAACCAAAGTTCATTACCATCAGTAAACCATGAAAAGTGCTACCACATTCGAGAGACGGACAAACACTCTTCCAGAAAATTTAGAACTACGGCCTACACGTACGCGGTGAAGTTTAAAGATTTCAAGTCCGACGTACCATTGGAGAAAGCAGAAGGGTTCATCACTGATGTGTGGGATTCTTTGTTAACCACACTGAAACTGCAATGTCAAGCCAAAGAAGACGATCGCTTGAGACTTTCTATTCATCACGACAGTTTGAAGTCACCCGTTTGGATCGAGTTTAGCAGCCCAGTAGAATTGACACCTTCCAAAGTCATGGACAAGATTCAACACGAGCAACAATCCAACGACAAGTTTCCCATTACCGACGGAAAAGCGACACTGTTGATGACCCACGTGTCTCTTCCCCAAGGTACAGGACATGGCAAAAAAAAGAGTGATCTTGGTAGACAATCTTCGTAGCACCAAAACGAGCCTCGTCCGAATTAACAATCCTCAAGACCAGATGTGTTTAGCCCATGCCATCGTGGTGGGACGAACGGATGCCGACAAGAACGACACGGCAGAATGGAAAAGAGCCTGGCAAACAATTCAAAAATCTAATCGAGCCAAACAACGAAAAGAAGCAGAACTCCTGTTACAGCAAGCTGGCCTATCCAAAGACACACCCTGTGGCATTCCTGAAATGCAAAAGTTGCAAGACGTCTTGGCTCCACGCTACACCTTGAAAGTGCACCCTCAAGAAGTGCGTGGACCTCTGATGTTTCGAGGCAAACATTTCAAAGACGGAAAATACATTCACATCTATCATCACGATGAACATTTCGATGCCATCACCAGTATCACTGGATTCCTGGGATACGGTTATTACTGTGAGAAATGTGACTATGACTATGACAATCGAGAGCAACACAAGCATTGTGGATCGAAATGTGAGGGATGTTTAGCCTCTAAGCCCTGTCTGGACCAAGGACAAGAACGAGTGCATTGCCCAACTTGTCAGCGCACGTTTGTCAGTACTACCTGTTACCAACAACATCTAAAGACGCAAGGTTCACAGCAGAAAAGTGCTTGTCAGCTCCTGAGATTGTGCCCTACTTGTGGACAAGGCATACGTACCAATAATGCCACGTCGCACGTCTGTTCAGGAAAGAAGCGATGTCATATTTCTCGCCAAATCGTGGACTTGGAACACCAATGCTACATTTAAAAATACCACTCCAAACACGAAGAGGAAGACAATGACCAGAAGAATGGCCATTTTATCTTTTTCGATTTCGAATGCATGCAAGAGACTGGCATTCACATTCCTAATTTCTGCGTGGCTCATCGAGCGTGTGAGAAGTGCATCCAAGAGCATATCTTGACTCATTGCCCTCACTGCAGCAAGATTCATGGAGGACGTGAAAAAATCTTTCGTAGACCAAACACGCTAGCTGATTTCGCCCAATGGATCTTAGACCCTATCGACGAGACGTGGAGCCAAGAAGACATCGAACGTTACGGAGATTGTCATCGACATGCCACAGTGATGGCTCACAATTTCTCGGGATACGATGGGCAGTTTCTTCTCAGATACTATACGGAACAAAGTACCGAACGTCCTAAAGTGACTTTGAACGGAGCCAAAATCATTTCCATGCAAGTGGGACAAGTGCAGTTTAAAGATTCGATGAATTACTTGGCCATGTCTTTGAGTCGCATGCCTAAAACGTTTGGAATGACAGAAATGGCCAAAGGCTATTTTCCACACTTTTTCAATACCGAAGCCAATCAACACGCCATTCTGCCCCATTTGCCCTAGGCTCACTACTACGACCCCGACAACATGCGTACCGAACAACGAGAAGCTTTCTACACCTGGTACCAGACTCACGCCTCGGACCCTTTCGACTTTCAGGAAGAAATGTTAAAATATTGTCGTTCTGACGTGGACATTTTACGGCGTTGCTGTGGAAAATTTCGAGACCTGTTCATGGAGCACGGTGGGATCGACCCTTTGAAAGAAGCTTGCACCATTGCCAAAGCGTGTTCCTTAGTGTACCATCAACGATTCATGCCCGAAAACACCCTGGCTGTCATCAGTCCTCAAACAACCAATTTTGTCAAACGTCAATACTCGGTCAAAGCCCTAAGCTGGCTACATTACTTGTGTGACAAGGAAGACAAATGGATCCAACATGCTCGCAGCGGAGGAGGCGAAAAACTCATCGGAAGGTATTCAGTGGATGGTTGGGACTTAGAAAACCCCCAGATCGTGTACGAGTTTAACGGCTGCTTATTTCACGGATGCCCCATCTGTTACCCTAAACGCAACACTAAAAATCAGTTTTTACAACGAACCATGGAAGACTTGTACCAGGCCACTTGTCAGCGACGCTTGAAGTTAGAAGAGCAAGGATACCAAGTGGTAGAAATGTGGGAACACGAGTACGATCACCGTTTGAAAACCGATCCCGAGTTTAATCACATCGTGGAAAGTTACAAGCTGGTGGACCCACTGAACCCAAGGGACAGTTTGTACGGAGGACGGACGAATGCCACCTGTTTGCCGTACCAAGCCGACGAGGAGAAAGGAGAAGAAATCAAATACTTGGACGTGTTTTCTCTGAATCCGTACGTGTGCAAATACTGTCACTTTTCCGCAGGGCACCCGCAATTACTGACGGAACACATTGACCTGGACAATATTCGCCAATACGAAGGATTGATCAAATGTAAAGTTTTGCCTCCCACGTGCTTGTACCATCCCGTTTTTCCTCACCATTGCCAAGAAAAACTGATGTTTCCCTTGTGCCGAACTTGTGCCGAAATGTGCAACCAAGACCGACCTTATCAGCACAGTCAGGAAGAACGCGCCTTGACGGGAACGTGGGTCAGCGTGGAATTGTTTAAAGCTCTGGACTTGGGATACCAACTGTTAGAAGTGTACGAAATTTACCACTTTCCCAAGACAGAAAAATACCACAAGGGCAACGAGACTCAAAAAGGCATTTTTGCAGTCTACGTGAATGCCTTTTTGAAACTGAAACAAGAAGCTAGTGGATATCCTTCCTGGTGCGACACTCCCGAAGACCAAAAGAAATTCAAAGAGAAATACTGGGAGCAGGAAGGCATCCCTTTAGGCCACATCGAGAAAAACGAGGGAAGGCGATGGTTTGCCAAAGTGACGTTGAATTGTTTGTGGGGTAAAATGGCACAACGACCGTGCTTACCCAAAACGGAGTATTTGACAGATCCTTCCCGCTACTTCCAGATGATTCACGACAAAACCAAATACATGAAACACGTGGACGTCCTTCGTGAGGACTTGATCTTAGTCAATTACGAAGAAGAACTGGACGTTGTAGAAGCCGACGAATTTGGAAATGTCATCATTGCGGCATACGTGATAGCCCATGCTCGCTTAAAATTGTACGAAGCTTTATATCTGTTAGGAGATCGTGTGCTGTATTTTGACACGGACAGTTGCATCTACATCGATCGCCTGGGTCAACCTCACCCTGTCATCGAAGGAGACCATTTAGGAGCCTGGACGGACGAGCATCCCGACGACAAGATTCTAAGTTTTGCAAGTGGCGGTCCCAAACATTACGGCTACGAATACCGTAACCCTCAAGGAGAAGTACACATGGAGTGTAAAGTGAAAGAATTTACTCTCAATTATCGCACCAGTGGACTGGTGAACTTTAGCGTCTTGAAAGACGCCTTGCAGTCTGGACAGGATGGAAATTTTAAAGTGACCACCCACGAACCGCACAAGATTGTACGTTTACCCACACACCAAATCGTTAGCCGGCCCTTGGAAAAAGTCTACCAAATCGTGTACCAAAAGCGAGGTCGGCTTCCCAATCACTTCACTTTACCGTACGGTCACGACGATATTGGCCAGCCTATAAAAAAGGACAACGTTCAAGACCGATAGTTCATTGTGACTACCATTGCCAAGCGAGAAAGATGAATCCTTTCAAACAGCAAGTTTCAAGCAAGAGCAAGCTCGAGTGCGATACTGTGCCTTGCGATGGCAGGGATGCCGTACGCTATGACTTTAGTGATTCAGTACCACATCATGGAAATTTTGCTGCGACTGTACCTACGATGGAAAGTGATGCTGTGCGTGTCATACCTGATGGATGCGAAAGCGATGCCACTCGTTATCGTACACCTTTTCACTTTACTGGTTTTCATGGTGGATGTCATCATTATGAAACCATGCGGCTACCATCCTACGGATGTCATGTAAAACTGAGCACACTCCTGCATATTTCACCGTACGCTCATCGAAATGAACCTGTGAAAGACGAATATTCGTTCCCTGTGCGTTTGCCTGAATACTGCGACTTTGAAAGTCGGATCCAAACCTTCCAAGGAAAATGGCCAAAATATCTGGGAGAACCTACCCTTGAAGAATTAGCTAGAGCTGGATTTATCTACTTAGGTGAAGGGGATAAAGTCAAGTGCTTCAGTTGCGGTGTGTCACTTCACGAGTGGGAGAAGAAAGGTTGCGCTTACCTGGAACATGCTCGATGGTCTCCAGATTGTCACTATCTACCTTTAGTGGGACCTCGTCATTGAAGTGGGCATACCATGTCGTTTAAGAAACCAGCTGCTTGGCTAGGAGTCAAACATTGGACAACGACTAGACAAGTATTTAAACCCCATGATGTAGAAAATAATATTCAAAGATTACCAATCGAATTGCAAGATAGGATCTACAAGGACATTTGGCAGGGACTTGCCAGAGCCAAATCTCAATTAGTGACTGTAGAACTTTTGTGTCGAGAAATTCACAAGAGGAAATTGACAAAAGTCAACAAACAAGTCCGATTTCTCTGGATCAAGGGTGCGTTCTTCCTACTATTTCGCTTTAGACCATTTTTATTTGAAGATTTTATTGACATTCTTGACCGTTTCCTGGAATGGCAGTGGTCAGAAATTACTCACAACGTTCATTACTTTCACTCTAGGAGAAGTGTTTGACTGACATGGTTATGGATACTTTACAAGAGAACATTCGTGCTTTGCCTGTAGAATTGAGAGAACGCATTTACCGCGAGTTCGTCAAAATACAAGTGAAACGCAAAGAACCATTGCATCCGTTACGTCACCGATGTTTGAACCACTGGTACCTAAATGCTATATGAGGACTGATTCTGATGAAAGTGTTCCAGTGGTCAGACATTGATGAATCGCATGAAATTCATAAATTTTTGGATGCCACTCATTCAACTTACAAGGTGATCCTAATACACCGAATTCCAACGGACGAGTTAGAGGATTACAACGAATCTTTACAAGAACAATTCTTTCTAGTTCAAGAGGAAAGTTCTGTGCAACGTGTGGTGTGTAAGTTAGTGACTAAACCTTTCTGGTACGGTACTGAAATAAAAACGAGACGGTTCAAAAAGTACACTTATTACCTGACACCAAAGAGGGTATAAAAACAGACTACTATGCCACGACCTTTATCATTCATGATACAAGAGATTCCGTGGAATGAAATCAACCACACTATTCAAACGGTGGAGGATTACGATCGTCTATTACGAGAACTGTGTCCATTGAATTGGGGTCGACGTGTAGTGTGTGTCTTAGTGACTTGCTTTCTGGGATTTCGTTTACCAGCCGATTCTTTGTGGACTCTTTACGAACAGTACATACCACTCCAAAAAGCATGAAACTCGCCCCTTTAAATGTACACGAGAAACTCATTCTGCTCAAAGCTTTGCGCTTTCATCTTCATACTTCTCAGCCTCTACGGGAAAACAAGATTCGTCAACTTTTAGGCACTGAAGATGTGTACGATGACGTGTGTGTAGCTTGTGACTTACACCCTCACTGGAAAGATGTACGTGACTGGAAAAGTTGGGGGTTTCAGGCATATACAAAAGAAGTAGCACACTATGCCAAAGATTTGTAATCCTAAAAAATTAAAACGTTCCATGAAAAAAAGTAACTTTTAAACCAGTGTTAGTGACAGTGCCAGAAGAAGAAGAAGAAGTAGTCGTGACCGAGGAAAACCATTCTCTTCAGGACAGGACCGTGATCGACATCCCCAAAAGGCCATTCCGGGAGGACTCTTGTGTGACTGTGCCAAGGAGTGTAGAGACTCTAAGAACATTACACACTACCCCTACGATTTCACCTCTTGATCACCACAAATGTTGTAGAGAGACTTGTTTATATTCCACTATGATCGTTTTGATGTGTCTTTTATTCATGTACATAACCATTTGGCTTTTATGTATTTTTGTCTTTCGTGTTGTTCACAATTAAAGATGACAATAAAAGTGTCCTGAAAAAAGTATAAAAACTCTTGTCGTGTCTGTCTTCGTGTCAAAAGTGACATCCCTTTAACTACTACTACTATGGCTACCTCTACTGTCTCTGCTCCCTCTTCCTCCACTGTCAAAGTCATTGACGAACACGTAGATATGACTAGTTGGGAGGCCTTGTATCTTCGCCATCCCTTTAACATGCTCATTGCCGGACCTAGCGGTTCAGGCAAAACCCAATTTGTCAAACGTTTGATCGAACATAAACATCATTTGATCGATCGTCCACCTCAACGCATCGTGTGGTGTTACAAAGAGTGGCAATCGGCGTACAGCCTTCTGCGAGAACGTCAAGGCGATTCCATCGTCTTTGTGGAAGGCATTCCTGGCGAAGACGACGGGATCGTGTCTGACCCTAGTCAAACTCATTTGGTTATTTTTGACGACATGTTAGGAGAAGACGAAGAAGAAATTAAACTCTGGTTTACATGCAAAGGGCATCATCGTAATGCCAGTGTCATTTACATCACTCAAAATTTGTTTCAACAAAGTAAAGCCCATCGAACCATCAGTCTCAATGCTCATTACGTGGTGTTGTTTAAAATCCCTAGAGATAAATCGCAAGTACAAGTCTTAGCCAAACAGTTAGGGACGCCTTGGCTGACAAATGTGTACGACGATGTCACTCAAACCCCACACGCTTATTTACTCGTGGATTTAAAACCCACCACTCCCGATTATTTGCGATTTCGTACCCATCTGTTTCACCACTGGTGCAAAGACGGAGGACCTGTCGTCTACACGTCCCCTTCGTCGACCTAATCACAATCACCAAAAAAAAGTCTTTAAAAACCTCAGTAACTTTGGCTCTTTCTCAAATATCGTCAACATGACGTCCCTTCAGTCTCATCTTCCCATTAAATTGATTCGTGCCTTGTACGGTATCAGTCGCGAAAAAAATCCACAAATACGTGCTCGTGTCTTAGAAGCTAGTCTCAAAGAAGTCTTACGATGGTTTACGGTGACAGCACGTCAATTACTGCCAGGCATCATTCAGATTCCACATCAAACCAAACGTTTTTTTGAGAGAAACAAAGTCGCCTTGACGCAACTAGCCGATCCTCGCATTGACACTCAAACCAAAAAGCAAATCATTTTGAAACCTGGAGGTAGCGGTTCTCTAGGAGGTGTCATCATTCGTTCCCTCTTAAAATGGGATCTTAATGCTCCCAAAGTCGTCCCCAAGAAAAAAGCCACACCCAAACGTACCCAGAAGAAAAAGAGAAAGAGCAACGGTGTCAAGACCAGGTCACAGCCTCAGAAAAAGAAAAAGAAAAGTCCACAGAAAACAGCTTCTACCTGCAAGAGAGCGTCTCCAAAAACTTCTCCTCCAGCGGTGACACCCTCTTCCTCTTTAGCGGCAGTGGCCGCTGCTCACAAGTACCTGCCCCCAAAATCAAAGTCCAAGAGAGAACGGGTGTGTTAAAGAGTTTACTGGATTTGTCCAAGCAAGAACTGTTCCGATTTAGTCCGTTGCGAACTCCTCCACGACGTGTGTCGCCTGTCATCAAGTTGATACGACGTAAAGACAATCAGTGGCGTCGCACTCCAGTATAAAAAAGACCCGAGGCAAACGATAGGGATCAGTGTTTTGTGCTGCTCAACGCCCAAAGATGTCTCCTCCAAGACGTGCACACCGTCACCATCGTCGTTCTTCTGTCCAAAAAGGAAAAGGAAAAGGAAAAGGAAAAAGGAAAGGACTGCCACCTCGTTTAGCCAAACATTGGGACATGTTGTCCTCCCTGTCCAGAGCTCCTCCGCCCATGCGAAAAAATCTCATTCAAACTACCTCCAAACACGTCGTCGATACCGTGTGCGAATGTTGTCTGAATGTCTTGAAAGGCACAATAACTTGTCTAAACACCAGAAAGAATGCTTAGCCAAACATCGACACGTTCTTCGCCAAATGGTCCAAAAGAAAATACCCATTGGTCAAAAGAAAAAGATGTTGGTGCAACGCGGAGGAATTTTACACTTGATGCCGATGTTGCTGAAAGGAGTAATGGGAACAATAGGAGGACCATTCCTGAAAGGAGCATTAGGAAACATCCTGGGAGGATGAAGATAAAAAGGTCCAAGAAGATAAAAGGGACCTTTGGAGTCAAAAGATCTCAGACGTGATCCTTGAAATCCGATGGTAGGACGAAAACTGGCTTGAGTGCCTTACAAACGATGAATGGAATACCATCGTTGACAAGAACAACAAACCCCACATTTACCTCCCAATCCTCATTTGACCGAAATGTCCCAGTTACAACACGAATTGCAATCGTTGATGGATCGCAGCGATTTGTCAAAAACGGAAACATCGCAACGGTACGGTCAGTTCTTACAACGACTGAAACTCTTTCACCAAAAAGCTTTAAACGAAACAGCTCAACCCACTCTGAAAGATTTCAAGGCCTTGATGAAAAGTCCATCACCACCGCTACCACCTCCAATGGTCAAGACAGAAAGTCCACCACCACTAGTCCAGTGATCAAGACAGAAAAAGAAGAAGAGCTTCAAACTCCACCAGAAAAAGTACGCAAGTTAACAACACCACCTACATCCAGAATTGGTTGGTTTAAAAAGATGATGGCTACTCCTTCTTCCTCAGAAAAGAAAACGAAAATCAAGACAGAAGTGAAACAAGATTTGATTACCCCTTTTCAAATACTGTCCTCCTCAACACCTATTGCTCGTCGGACACGCAAAGCATTACAAACCAAGAAAATATCACAGAAAGACAAGAGTAGCATCAGTGACGAGTGGATCACTTATTAAAAAATGGAGAAGGTGTTAGCCAGCATTTACTACGATCCATCCGATCCCGCAGGTTACGGAGGAGTTCAGAAATTGTATCGTGCTGCCAAAACTCGACTGAAAAGTATCCGTTTACCTCATGTGCAACGATGGTTACAAGAACAAGCCACGTACACCTTACACAAACCCATTCGACGAGAATTTTCCAGAAGTCGCACCCAAGTAGAGGGTATCGATCATCAATGGCAAGCCGATTTAGCCGATGTCTCTCATTTGGTCACCTACAATCGTGGCTACAAATATTTGTTTTGTGTCATCAACGTCTTTTCCTAATTTGCTTGGGTCGTACCATTGACTTCCAAATCGAGCACTGAGTTAGTGCGAGCCCTCAAACTGGTGTTGAAACAAAGCGGTCGTCACCCTCTTCGATGGCAAACTGACAAAGGCACCGAATTTCCGAACCAAGCTTTCCAAAAAGAATTGAAGAAACGTGACATTCATTTTTTTCACCACCGAGAATCCCGAAACCAAAGCCAGCATTGTGGAACGTTTTCATCGCACCTTGAAAGAATGCATGTGGAAATATTTTACGCATCAACACACTCTCAAGTACATCGACGTCTTGCCACACCTTGTCCAATCGTACAACCAATCTTACCATTGGAGCATTGGGCGTGCCCCCCAGGAAGTGACTGCTGACAACGAAGTGGCCGTCTTCGAGCGTCTGTTTGGTACGTCCCCAACAGTGACTGTCCCCAAGAAAGGTGGAGTGTTGGCATCAGGAGATTGGGTGCGCATTGGCAAAACCAAACGCACTTTCGACAAAGGTTACTTACCCAACTGGACCACTGAATTGTTTCGTGTCACTGAACGAGTGCGTGGCCGTCATCCTCCTGTCTATAAATTGGAAGACATGAACGGGGAAGTGTTAAAAGGAACGTTTTACTTGCCAGAGTTACAACGTGTGACCAAAAAAGAAGACGACGTGTACGAGATCGAAAGCATTCTAGATCGAAGAACTCGTAAAGTCGGAAAACGACGTATCAAACAAGTCAAAGTACATTGGAAAGGATATCCTCCCAGTTTTTACTCTTGGATCGACGCTTCGCAACTCATCGACTATAAAAAGAAGTGACCATCATGCCCTTCAACACAGCCTCAGCTACTGCAGTGACCACTCCTTCCCCCAGTTCTTCTCTGCAAGATCTACAAAATCAACCTTTGTGGGTGTGGTGTGGAGAACGTGTGCCTAAAACTCAAATCGTCTTTTTCTGCCAAATCTTTGTGGTGTATTGTGTCATCGGTGGTGCCATTGCCAATTTGAGTTTGCAACAAGGAGACAAACAATTGTGGACCATTTTACTGAGCAGTTGCATTGGTTACCTTCTTCCCAATCCGTCTCTGAAATATTCCTCTAACGGAAACAACAACGGGAGTCTTGTGTCCAACGTTAGTCCCCCTTCCAACAGTCACCCTAACCATCCTCTTTTAGACACTCCTCTGACTTCTAGTGACTCCTCGGACACTAGAACTGTGGAATTATGAACAACCAATTTTACTTAACGTTACCCAGTGACAGTTCCATGGAGGTGTTTTCCAATAACACTTTGTGCTGTTTCTCGGCCAGATTACCTCAAACCATCCAATTGGATCACGAGGCCCATTGGGAAGTGGCTTTGATCGAAATGATTCACCCTACACAAATCAAAAACATCGTCGAAAATGAAAACACTTTTACGGTAGAAGTTTATGACGAACAAGTGCAACAAGCCATGGATGAACGCGCTAGTGTAGCTGACTTTATGAAATCACAAGACCCCAAAACTAAACGAACCACTTATCTGTTGAAAATTCCTGCGGGCTATTATTTTAGTGGTCAACATTTGGTGAACGCCATTGCTGACAGGTTCAATTTCATGTTTGGTAAAGCCTTGGAGAAAGCCAGAAGAAGTGTCACGATCGAGTACCACAAAATAGCTCGTCGCCTAATGATGAAATTTTCAGAGGACAAAGTATTGGCCATTACATTTTGTCCTGAATTGTATGACATTTTGGGTGAAGACACCAAGTTCATCAGGATGAAAAACGAAATACCAGCCATGACCGGTAACTTGGATTTTGCGAAACATTTTCGATTCCCTGTAGAAATGAACCAAGGACTGAATTTGATCTTTGTGTATTTCGATGTGGTGGAGTACAACGTGGTGGGACACACCTCCGTACCGTTACTGTGTGTCATTCCTTTCAATGTGGATTCTACCACGGCTGCTGAAGGTGGAAACACCTATCATGTTCACCGCGAATTAGTACATCCTCACTATTTACCCGTCAGTAAGTCGTATTTCGACACTGTCAACATTACGATAAAAGGAGATCTGGGACAAAATATTTCATTCACCAAAGGGAAAGTCACAGTGAAACTCCATTTTCGAAAACGATTACTCTAACCCTTTGTCAGTCATGTATCCTGTGTACCAAGGAGTCGCTCGACAGCGAGGACATGGTTTAGGTGATATGCTAAAAATCAGCCTTTCGTAAAGTGGCTCCCGTTTTGAAACCGATGGTGACACGGGGATTGCACGCCTTAAAAGATGCCGCGTTGACGCACGGAAAAGAATTTCTCCAAAATGTCATCATTGACAAACAAAACCCAAGAGAAGCTTTCTTGAGAACAGGCAAAAATGTCTTGCTTCAAACGGGCAAAGACATTTTGGGCCGGCGAGAAACTCCTATAAATGCCCTGGGCAATGCCGAGTCAGGCATTCCTGCTTCCCTGACGCCACAGCAAGGACAAGGCAGAAAAAGATGACGAAACACCCCTTGAGAGGACTTCCCACCCCTAGAGCTAGAAATACTAAGAAAAGAAAAACCGTCCAAGAGTTAGATGTTTTTGATTATTAAAAAAAAGAAAATCATGCACCGAGAGTATTGTGCTTGTTCCTAGTCGGAACTGGATCTGTTTGCCATGCCACCCACCATGATGACGATGCAAGAATCCCAATGGGTTGAATTTCATCCCGTCTCCTCTTTGACGGATTCAGCTCCCATTGAGTTTGAAATCAAAGGACATCCCGAAGATTACATCGATCTGAATAGCAGTTACTGGTATCTGAAACTGAAAGTGATCAAAACCGACAACACCAATCCGGGAGCCGATGCCAGAGTAGCTCCCGTCAACAATTTCATGCATTCCTTGTTCAGCGAAGTGGATTTGTACTTGAATAACAAACTGATCAGCAGCAGTATGGATACTTACCCTTACCGAGCGTACCTAGAAAATCTCTTGACGTACGGAAAAGAGGCCAAGAACACTCATCTGGATGCTTGCGTGGAATGGAAACCAGACAGCACAGGTGAAGACAGGTTTAACGACACAGCCCTGACAGCCGATGACAATCCTCACAATGTGGGTTTTAACAACCGTGGAAGGAAAATCCTGCAAGCTCGTAGTTTAGAACTGATGGATCGTTTGCATTTGGACATGTGGTTGCAAGACAAGCATTTGCTGAACGGAGTGGATATTCGCCTGAGACTCAATCGCAGCAGTGTCTCTTTCCATTTGATGGCTCATGCCAGCGAGTACAAAACCATCATCCAAGAAGCCAGATTTTACATGCGTCGCGTAGAAGTGTTACCGAAAGCGGGACACAACATCAGTCAAACATTGAGCAGATCGACCGCCAAGTATCCGATACGATGTGTAGAAGTGAAAACATTCACCATTGCTGCTGGACTCCGATTCAAGATCGAAGATCATCTGTTCCAAGGACAGTTACCCAAACGTTTAATCATTGGCATCGTCAGTAATGCAGCCCTCAACGGAGCCCACGATCAAAATCCTTTCCAGTTTAAGCACTACAGAGTGTCCAAGATCGAAGTCAGTCGCGATGGCAAGACTTTGTGTACCAGGCCCTTCGAACCTAACTTTGCCCAGAAGAATTACTTGAGATCGTACTTGTCCCTGTACGAAGCTACCGGACAACTAGGAACCAACACCAGTCACGGTATTTCGTACGAAGATTATGTCGGAGGTTACACTTTGTGGGCCTTTGATTTCACTCCAGACCAAGGCAGCGATGAGGGACATTTCCACCCTATAAAATCCGGTCAACTGCGTGTGGAACTTCAGTTTGCAGAAGCTCTCACCGAGACGGTCAACGTCATCTTGTATGCCGAATTTGATAATACCATAGAAATCAACAGTTTGAGAGAAGTCATTCTAGACTATTAGAAACAATGGAAGACACTTATCCCTCATTGAACGGTAGAAAATCTTTGGAAATGGAATGGGAGGATGGCGTGAAAACAGAACCCCAAGACCAAGACAAAGAGGACGAGGTAGTGGTCAAGTCCAGATGGCCAGAACAAGAACAACATTTAGTGTCGTGTTTTGCTAAACACCTGGCGATACAATTACGGAATTGAGTAAGAAATATTGTTATGGATGTCAAAACGATCATCCCAGTCAAATTCAACACGATAAATGTATGATGATGAGTCAAGAAGAAAAATTGGACGAGTATCTGGACGACGCTTGGAGTCTCATCTCGGAAGAAGCAGTGTTGCATGAGTGGTATAAAGGCTTATGTGATCATTCCTACCCTCCATTGACTACTCTAGAGAGCTATCGCATCGAAGCTCTCTTAGCCAAGAGTGCGGAGACAAGGCGAAGAAACGGCTACTTGACAGAGCGTTTCAAACAAAAAGTCAGAATTGAATTGATGACTTATCATTACCTGTGAAAAAAAACAAAACAAATAAACAACACAACAAAAAAAAATGGATACCTGGGAATTTTATTACCTTTTGAACAATATAGTTCGTATACTGCTTCTTGGAATCCTGTCGTGTGCGCTAAAGATGAACTACCTCATCGCAAACCTCAAGACCATCAAGCTTATGTCATCAACACGGACGAAAGTCATCTCCCAGGAACTCACTGGGTTGCTGTCAACTTCCCTGAAGAGGACTGTGTGGAATATTTTGATTCGTATGGATTACCCCCTTTGGAAGACGACATCATTGACTTTATGAGAAGAAATGCCCAGACGACACGATTCAATAACGTGAAATTGAAGGCACGGATTACATGGTGTGTGGACAATATTGTGTATATTTTCTTCATCAACGCAGTCTTGGATATCCTTTAGAAAATTTAGTGACTTATTTTGACAGTCACTCTTCTAGAAACGATGAGAAAGTAGATCGATGGTTTTGTGACCATTATGGCTATCTTTTGTCTTTAGCTAGGAAACGTAGTGTACATCAATGGCCTCATGACTTTCATCAATGGAAATCTCACATGATTTCACAACGTTGTCAACCTTGTCAAAAATAATTTGTTTGATGTTATTGTTACTTGTTGATTGTTAGTAGTTGATTGTTGGTTGAATAAAAAATGTTGTGTTTTGAAAAAATGTGTCTCTCGTTTGTTTTCAAAAAAAGAGACTGTGAATATATGCTCTTTGACTTTCTCTCTATCCCTCACCATGACATTCGCTATCATAGCGTTCCGGCACAAAAACCTAGTAGGGATGTTTTCTATCGCGTCCGCGTTTGAACCATATAAAGCGGGTTGGTCTCCAGTCTGGCCATCCACTGTTGACTCGTCAACCTATGAACATGCCTTCCAGACTAGCCAAGCTGAAAGAAGCTTACGTCAATTTACATCGTGTCAGGCTAAACCTGATACCGAAGCCTGAAGAGATAGAGAATGTCAGGATGTTAACCATAGCCCATGACCTAGTAGAAGAGATTTTCAGAGAGGAAATAAAAAAGAACAAGAAGAATGAACAGAGAAGTACAGACTTCAGAAACAGAGAGAACAGCAACAACAACAGCAGCAACAACAGCAGCAGCAAGAACCAGACAGAGGTTTTGTCGACTGCCGTGTGGACATCAAAGAGTTCTATTTCTCGTTCCGCAGAAGCAGGCCGTATCGTATAGGAAAGCCTGCTGCCAGACGTGGACGCAATCTTAGACAGTAAAAATAGATTGCCATCACTCCCGTTAACAATAAAAGAGCCCTTTTCAGGGCTACCCCAATACTCTAGAAAAGAGATACTAATTCAATTTGCCAAAACAAATTTCTGTGTGTGTGTATGTTTAAAAAAGAAGTGTGTCTATAAGCACTTAACTTTCTGTGTCTTGTGAAATAGTGCATGTCTGTGTTTGTAAGTAAAAAGTCGACGTGAGTGCTTCTTTTAGGTTCTCGCGTTTGATGTGATGGTAAGTTTTGGTGGTAGGGGATGTTTACCTTCACGTCCGTGCTTCAAGTATATAAAGCGACGCGATCGTCAGTCTGGCTACCCATCGTCAACGAGACAACTATAAAGAATGAGCAGAATAAGTAAATTGTTGGAACTCCAAATGCACCTGGAGTATGCCAGACATATTTTAGACGAACTGACTAGGAGGCAATACAGGAGGAATCCAGAATAAAAGAGGAGGAAAAGAAGAGGAAAAAGAAGAAAGAGAAGAAGGAAAGGATTCTGCCTCACTTCATAATGAGGCCTAAGGGTGAGGTGAAGCTTGAGGTGAGGACACCTCCATAGGCACTACCAGCTCTACGTCAGCTACAGCCACAACCACAACCACAACCATTACCACCAGTACCAATAGTCGCTGTCCCCCAGATGGAAAACTGGGAGGAGATTATGGAGGAGATGGAGAGACAGCGGCAAGAGTGGGAGCCGCATCGTCAGTAACATCATCCCCGGCTGCAGAATAGAAGACAGAGGGAAGTCTTCACCATCCCTCAAAGTGAAAACTGGGATGATGAGGCCAGTCAACCCCCCTCTGCACTTCCAACAAGAGAAATCAATTGGGAGAATGACTGGAGCAGACGTTGTGTGTGTGGTGCCCGGCCTGGAAGGTGTCACCATTAACCAGGTGCATTTGGAGTTAGAAAAACAGCCCTTCTCAGGGCTAACCAGATCTCTAGAAAAGAGACACTATTCAATTTGCCAATTGGTGTGAATGTGAAGTAGTGTGACTATAAACACTCACTTCTTTACTGATGTGTGTGCGTGTGTGTGTGTGTGTGTGTGTGTGTGTGTGTGTGTGTGTGTGTGTGTGTGTTTGCGTTCGCATTCGTTCGTGAGGATAGTATAGTGTGTATGTTTTATGCATTCTCGTTCGTTGGTGAGGATAGTAAATATGGTGTGTTTTATGCATACTCGTTCGTTGGCGTGGATAGTAAATAGGTGTGTGTTTTATGCTTTCTCATTCGTTGGTGAGGATAGTAAATATGGTATGTTTTATGCATTCGCGTACGTTGGTGTGGATAGTAAATAGGTGTGTGTTTTATGCATTCTCGTTCGTTGGTGTGGATAGTATATCGTATGTGAAGTGAGTGTAAGGGATGTTTTCGTTCACGTCCGTGCTTGACGTATATAACTCGGAACGCTCGTCAGTCTGGCTACCCACGTTGACAAGTCAACACAAGATGGAATTGTTTAACGAGTTAAGAGACAGTTATTTTGGATGATGGATGCAGCCTACGTGGTGGAAAGGCTAGAACAGGAATGGAACTATCCAGACAGCCAAGACTTTGTGACCAGTCAAGTCACTAGCCTGAACGTAGCCAGGGATCAGGTGGCAGGAATGATAGAAGAGGAGGTGGAAAAAATAAGAGGCTTCATTCATCGGAAATATGTGAGAGTGGGGACATTGAAGGACGCACTTGATAATGTCATCCAAGTGAAGTGCTTTTTAGAAGAGCAAGCAAATTTTACGGAGTGGTCTTTTGTCCTGTGGGGATTAGAGAAATTAAGGAAATCTGAAGACCTAATGAGAAAAGTGATGAAAGAAGAGGTAACGAAAATCAAAGACACATGGGCAAAAGAGAGAAAGGAGAAGGAAAACAGAAAGAGAAGAGAGGAGTTTGAAAGACTAAATCAAAACTGGATGAAAATACAGAAAAAATTTAGAGACATGGGACATCCAGACTGGATTCCAGACGAAGAAAAGAAAAAGACGAAGAAAGGAATCATTGGAAAATTAAGAAGCTGGTGGAAGAACCGGAGACAATAGAAGCAAAAAACCAAAGGCCCTTTTCAGGGCCTCTCCACTGCCTCGAAAAGATTTATTCTTTCTTGCCTAAAAAAATTTATTCGATTGTATAATTTATGTTTAACTCACAAAAACATTATTCTCTTATCTAAAAATTTTTTTAGTCAGTTGTATAATTTGGGTATAATATTATAATATCCACAAACACGTACGCGAATGATTCAAACTTTATATAGAAATGACACATGTGGCATGACGTCACGGTACTTGCTATATACTATACACAAACACGTACGCGAATGATTCAAACTTATATAGAAATGACACAGGTGGCATGACGTCACGGTACTTGCTACATTGTTGCAAGTGTCCAGTACCGTGACGTCACCCTACCTGTTCCATTCCTCTTGTCCCTATACAAAATTCCCATTGTCCGTATACAGTCCCAGGGTGTGCTAGTCGCTATACAAAATTCCCATTGTCCGTAGACAGTCCCAGGGTGATTTTTTGTCCGTAGAAATCTTGTCCGTAGACAGTCCCAGGGAGGTCTGTAATGCTAATTCCCATTGTCCGTAGACTATCCCACTACACTACAACCGAATTCCTTGAAAAATGTTAAAGTTTTATTAGCACTTGATAAAACAACATAGTGAAAAAGTAGACTTATCTTTCAGCCTATGCCCGTGCATCCTTCAGTCTGTTTATCCGCAAGTCCGGTCGTAGAGAGAGAGAGAGAGAGAGAGACAGAGAGACAGAGACAGAGACAGAGAGAATGCACAGGTGTCGTCGTAAAAGGTGTACAATACAAGATATTGCAACAGAAGAGGCGGTGGATTTTACATCTACTGCTGCAGTTGAAAATAAAGATTTGTCCTCACACTCTCGTTGTACATTTACAAGCCCCCTTCTTGTCAAGCCAAATATAAACGCCAACTTCTATCTCAGGAGCAGTTTGACGAAAGTCAAAAAGTCGTTGAAAAATGAAAAGCGATAGAGAGACGAAGATTATTGAGGATTTTGTAAGAATTTTTTAAAAAGTCTGTAAAGAACATTACCACAAGGAG
>JAECUM010045814.1:0-46817 GCA_016617855.1 Megalonaias nervosa
GAGTTCAACAAGTGAACCAGTGTGCCTGGTACCACGAGAACAGTATTCTTTCCTTGTGTAAGAGACACTTCTCTGCTTTGTTTCTAGCCGTATGGCATGTGTGTGAGTGTACGTTTGGATTTTTAACGTAGCTTTAACAATTTTTCAGTCATATCGCTACGATGTTTGCAGTGTGGCAGTTTATAGCACTGGGGTATCATGCCACAGACATGCAACATCCTGTCCCACTCAGTCACATCCTGACACCAGGCCGACCAGTCCTAACACTAATCTCTTAATGCTGAGTGCCTAGCGATGCATCTCTAAGTACAATTTTTAAGGTCTTTGGTTTAACTTGGCCGGGGTTCGAACCCGCGACCTCCCGCATCCGAGGCGGACGCTCTAACCACAAGGCCACCAGAAAGGTCTGATAAAAACCGGATACTTCACACAGTAATAATAAATTATATTTTCTCAAACGTGAGGCTGAAGTATATCATCTAATCATGAAAGTAGATATGCACATGTACTTAATATTATCGAATTATAAAGGTAGATATGTACATGTACTTCTTAACAGCGTTTTATATCAAATTTAAACATAATTCGTGATAAGAGAAATTCAAGGATATTAACAGTGAATCGAGCCAGAATGGCGTACTGTTCTTTGAGTCAATATTTATTCCTGGATATGAATACTACATCAACTGGTAAGGACTTTATAGCTTGGTCCTTCTTTATGTTATACAAAGATGATTAAGTCTAATAAACAGATTTAAAACAACTTAATATTATTGACAGAACAAGGGTGGTCTGTCGCATTTTTTGAAATACAGAGGAGTAGGGCAATATAGTGTTTCTGACGAACAATGCATGCTATCAAATACAAAGGTTACAACATCAACAGATGATTAGTAAATACAATTTTAAAATATTCTAGGAATTTCATGAATATTGTTGTTGCTTTTATTGCAGACTGTAGTGTTTCTTTATACATTCATTTTCATCAGTTGCACGAAACATATTTCTTCTCCTGCAAATTCATACTTAGACAATTGGGTGTATTATGAAAATGTATTTTGCCAATCGACTACTGCTTCTGAATAAAACAAAGTATGGACGTATGTATACGAAATTGGAAAATGTAGTAGTGTATTATTTGGTCCTTTTTTCTTCTAACATGCCCTTATAAATTTTGCATAGGTCCTTTCAATACTAGACTCATTATGGCAAAAAATTGTACATGCCGACAATAATTACCTGTCCGTTCGACCTTTCATAAGCATAGGTATAAGGGCCAAGTCCACCTGATGAATGGGTATGGCGCTGTCCATGTCTTGTTTTAGTACGATCTGAACGAGACAATTCATTTAAATGTAAGCATTTAAGATGAATGCATATCGATCCATCTTTTTTTAGTGAATCGAAGACTTATGAATACTGAATTCCACTGAATGGCTAGATGGACAGGCCATTCTTGTTGACCTATATTCAATAAATTGCATTGTTTTACATGTGAAATGGACATCCGCCTGATAAATAGATATGACGACATCCATGCCTTGTTTATGCTGGATGTGAACTTCAAATCACGCATATAAGATGCTGCACATCGATGTCTGTTTTTAAGTGGATATGGCTACTTGTAAAAAATTAAATTCCACTGAAAGATTAAACAACAGCACACACTTGTCAGTCTATATTCACCAAATTGTCCTGCTTTCTACGTAAAATGAGCGTATATAAAATGTATTCATAACAAATGACTATTTCTCAATACGCTTTTATCGCATTTATGCGAGTCCAGAGGTCAGGACGTGAAGGCTCTGGTATGCTTTCTTTTTGCTTTGTGGCTGCTAAGATCTGACCGGGACATGCGAAGGCTTTTCTATATACTTTTTGGCTGCTATAAGTCTGACCGGGTCATGTGAAGGCTTTGGTATGTTCTCTATATGCTTTGTGGCTGCTAAATCTGACAGGACAAATCCTAAAATCCTATGGACGGCAGTCAGTAATTTCAACCACCAAACAAATGTAAGTGTCGAAACCAACGCATGAGCAGCAAACTCCTATGAAACATAATATTCGTATCCATGACATGAAAAGAAACTAGCAGAGAATATATGTCGAGAGGGTCATTATCCACCTACTCCCCGGCATTTAAACTAAGCCACACATAATACATACACTTTTCAAGTACCATGCTGTGTAGCATTTAGAAATTAGGGACTGTTGAGGGTGTCCGACATAAAGAAGAGACCAGTAGCAGGCAAACTAGGAAGACAGAATACCAAAAGCAGCATTCCTGTAAGCAAACAACAGTTAGCAGAGCGAATTAAAATAATCATCAAAGCTATACGGTCTGTCAAAAAAAAAGCACGTTACAATGCTAGAGTTAAGCAAGCAGTTGATTTACTGAAACAAACTGAGCAAGACATATGGCGGCAAGAGACTGCTAATGATTGATATTGATTCATTATGTACTTATATTTAGACAGAAATAATGTTTATAGTAACGTGAAGGATGCTAGCTTGATTGGTTTTATGACATTATAGACAGAAATAATGTTTATAGTAACGTGAAGGATGGCTTTTGGTTTTATGACAATAGTGACGAAGTTGACATATCTAATAACAAATGAAGAAGAAAGTTTGTGAACTTTTCAGAACATGAATTGAATGCGGTGTATGACTGATAAAGACGAAAAAAGTTTGTAACTGATCCAAAGTATATGTAACAGAAACACAACAAATAAAAAACTAAAAAATAAACAATTGCAGGGAAACAATCAGGATGAGTTTCATAAAATCGTGCAATAATGGATTCTACCAATCATATTGTGTGGTTGACAACATGAATACCTAATCGTACGCTTACGCACTGTATTGTTAAACGGAAACTTTGAACGAATTTACAGTTTATTTTGTTTTGTTTAAGCTTGTCTAGGTTTGTTTTTGTTTAAAATATCTGTGATAATGATAAAATGAAGACAGTGTCCATTGTCTTTTGTCTTCCTAATGCTGAGCGCCTAGCGAGGCAGCTACTGGTACAATTTTTATAAGTCTTTGGCATGACTCGGCCGGGGTTCGAACCGGCGATCTCCCGCATCCGGGGCGGACGCTCTAACCACTAAGGCCACGGGAGTGGTGTGTGTATATATATACACACCAAAACATGCTGCGACTGAACCGGTGTTATATGCACTCGTGCGTTGCAGACACACTCGCATGACGACCTAATAATACATTATCATCTAACTACACAGTTATTCCGGATTCCTATGAAAGAAATCAAGGTATATAGGATTATTTATAAAGAATTCTAATTATACACCAGACAGAACGGAAAGTGCTATCCCTGGATTCTGTAGAAGAATGCTTGATGATAGTAGGCAGAATTAATATTATATAATCACACACACACACACACACACACACACACACACACACACAGTAGTTATGGGCGGCGATTGGGACTCAATGTTATCTGCCATATGTAAAAGTCCGAATGACTCTTGGAAGCCCGTACATCAAGACTCTCTTTAGGCAGCCTTGCCTCTCCGTATAAATCCTTCTCTTCCAAGTAGCCGTATCTGTGTGTGTGTGTGTGTGTGTGTGTGTGTGATTTAGATTTTTTTAACGTAACATTAACTATTTTTCAGTCATATCGCTACGATGTCTGCAGTGTGGAAGTTTATAGTGATGTCTAGCACTGGGGGATCATGACGCAGAAATGTAGCATCATGTCCCACCCAGTCACATTATCCTGACACCAAGCCGACCAGTCCTAACACTAACCTCTTAATGCTGAGCGCCAAGCGAGGCAGCTGTTAGTACCATTTTTATAAGTCTTTGGTATGACTCGGCCGGGGATCGAACCTGCGACCTCCCGCATCCGAGGCGGACGCTCTAACCACTAGGCCACCGGAGCGGTACCGTATCTGTTATCTGCGTCATAACCCATGATGAGTTCATATACATCGGGTAGTTCGGGTTGAACAGCATCCCCAAAATTAGGACAGACGGCTGTTTGTCCACATCTTGTCATGAGAAGAGGTGAATTCATGAAGCGAGCCACTGGGTACATCTACGCTGACTACCCGTGAGAGACCATCAACAGCAGCAGCGACCATTACCAAACCATCCACTGTAGCAGGAGAAGAAGTACGACTTGGTCTTGGTAAGGGTATAAGGCAGTTAAAGCTGATCGTGTCAAGTACATGCGTTTGTCAAACAAATACCCAACGATCCTTTTCAAGGCCACATGCCTTTCTAGAAAAGAGATACCTCTCAAAGACTGTGTGTACGTGCGTGCTGATTCATAGTCTATAAAGATCAAGACCAAGAGTCACTTATTTGTTTCTTTCTGGTATATTCTCTGGTTTTGAAATCCATTTCTATCTCCTTCGCATTCACTTCCTCTCGCTTCTTTTATTCCTTCACATTGTTCTTAGGGCACTTTAAAGACCAGTGTCCTTTCTCCGGACAGTGATAAAAGGTATCTTGACCGTTGTCTTTCCTTTCTTCTGTCTTGTTTTGACATTGCAGCGCAATGTCCTTTCACCTGACAGATGCAGCCAGTATCTTGACTTTTATCTCGAGAGGAGGAGTAATCAGTCGTCTACTCTGAAGAATACGTTCCTATGACTCTTAGCAAATTTCTGACCAGCATGTCGATCTGAATTGATTCTCCATCTTCTTGATCGCATGAGAACTGACTGGATATTCTAAGACAATAACCGCATATATATATAGGGACCTGCTGCGTGTGACTGGATACTCTAAGACAATAACCGCATATATATAGGGACCTGCTGCGTGTGACTGGATGCTCTAAGACAATAACCGCATATATATAGAGACCTGCTGCGTGTGACTGGATACTCTAAGACACTAACCGCATATATATAAGGACCTGCTGCGTGTGAAACCTAGTCAAACGAAATGTTTACTATCAAGTTGAAACGGTTACAGCGAGTAACTAGAAGAACGTATGAGACAACAACGTGCCGTGTCGCCTCGCGCACTTGAGCTGAAGTGTTAGCTCAAATCCATGCTAGCGATTTCGAAGAAGACATAAGCGAGCATGAATCTACGTACTTCCAGTAAATTGAGAACGAAGGCTTACACCTACACCGTGAAATGTAAAGAGTTCAAGTAGCATGCAAAACCTGGTTAAATTAAATTTTGTAATCAAGACGAAACGATTCCACTTTTCCAAGGAGAAAGCAGACACTAAGCGACAATGACGATCCGTGTCACACAACACTTTTATAATGTGTTAGTAGAAGTTTACACTAGCGGTCTTGAAGATGATACGATTACCTCACATCCAACAAAATTTGTATTCAATGGAGAGTGAGAAAGAGGTAGGGAGAGAAAACAAAAACGGTGGTAAAACAGAGAGAGAGAGAGAGAGAGAGAGAACAGTTAAAGACAGAAACTTAGGACATCATCTTCGTTCTGTAATTTTTTTGTGGAATTACAGGATAACGACAATTGAGTTTCTGAAGACAACGATACATTCTATGTGAGAGATATTCATTGGCCAATGATTTTATTTCATCATTTGTTTTAAACAGTAGCGTTATATTTATGACCGAATGACTGCAGTAATATTTGGTGTATGCCTCCCAAATATTGAACAGATTGTGTGTGTGCAGGTGTGATTTGAATTTTTAACATAGCTTTAACAATTGTCTGCAGTGTAGCAATTTTATAGTGATGTCTAGCACCGGTGCATCATGCCACAGACGTATAGCACCCATTCGCATTATCCTGACACCAGGCGGACCAGTCCTAACACTAACTTGTTGATGCTGAGCACCTAGCGAGACAGCTGCTAGTACCGTTTTGTTTTAAGTCTTTGGTATGACTCGGCCGGGGTTCGAAACCACGACCTCCCGCATCCCAGGCGGACGTTCCAACTTGAACAGATGTTTTGTGCTGCACACACTACAAACAATGCTACAACATTCCCCTAAAATCATAGACATGAGAATAGTAAATGCACGTCTTATTCTATCGGCAGTCTGGACCCCAGACCAGGAGAGCCTATCACCAACGTAAGTCAGCCAGTAACACCCGGACAGTATTATCAGATTCGAGAGAAGGAAACAGGTTTCTCCAGAAAAGTCAGAACCACGGCATTCACTTACGCGTTGAAGTTTAAGGATTTCAAGTCAGATGTGTCGCTCGAGAAAGCAGAGGGCTTCATCACAAATTTGTGGGATTCCTTGTTAACCACACTAACACGACAATGTGAAGCCAAAGACGATAGTCTGAGACTTTCCATTTATCACGACAGTTTGAAGTCGGACGTCTGGATCCAGTTTAGCAGCCCGGCAGAATTGACACCTTCCAAAGTCATCGATAAGATTCAACACATTCAGCAATCAAGCAACCAATTTCACATCACCGATGGGAAAGCTACACTTTACATGACCTACGTTTCCCTTCCTAAAAGGAGCGGGTCACCCATAAAAGTGTTATTGGTCGACGAACATAGCAGTACCAAACGAAGCATCGTCCAAATTAATTTTTTAAAAAAGAACATTTAATAGATGCTTGTCATAAAAATGTAAAGTAGAGGGCATCCACGGGTAGTGAAAATATTATTTCATTACCCAAAAGCAACGAGAAGTAAGGGTTGCGTGAATGCTGTTGTAGCCGTCCAGTCAAACACAAAATATACAAAACCAGATGTTGAAACGTATGAAAAGCAGATTGCAGATTAATAGACATCAATAGAAAATAAATGCTACACAAAAGATATGTTTCAGCAAATTTTGAAAATGTTAAAGATAGAGAACGTTTTCACTGGAACCACTGTACTGAATAGATGCAAGGCTGATAGGATTGGTAAAGGGAATAGTTGCTACATCCAATGCTGTTCGGATGACAATATCACTTGTTGCACACCCGCAAAGCAAGATTGTGCTTTCAGCACAAACAAATTACAGCATAATTAAAAATTAATAAATCTGATCACTGTGGGTGAATTCGGAAATTATTCCAGAGAGTAAACACTAAGATCTCCTGCAACAATTATGTTTCACCATCAATATTTGTTTGTTCTAACGTTTCTAAATTGTCAGGGTGACCAGAGTACAAACATCTGATAGGAAAAGTATCGTAGTACGAAGCGACTTGTTCATGGGGAACATAGCCATCATATCTCCTCTTTCCATCAGTACTTTAACTCCGTTTGTCTTCTCTTTTGTCTCTACAATTTCCCGTCATACCGTCACAAATCAGTTAATTTAAATTTTGTTTTTCTTACCTCGCTATTGATGGTATGACTTAATTAGAGTATAAAAAGTGTCTGTATTACATAATGTTACTGTTGTAATTAACAATACTAATATACTAATTTTCAACAACATGTAATTTGCTATGACAAAGTAAACAGAAAGTCCCCCACCACACCCCCAAGACCGCCCCCCACCAAAAAAAGCAACAACCCCCCCCAAAAAAACCCCCCAAATAAAACCCAAATCCAAAACAAAATAAACCAGCGTTACTACCTACAGTATAGACCAGTAATCTACGGTCTTAATTAACATGTATTGTTGATGTAAACTGAATGGGGTTTTGGGAGGAAATAAAGTTAAGGCTACGGTGGGTTCATTAGACTTAATAAGACATAGTGAAGTAGACCTACACCATATAACATACGAAAATACACAAATTTCTAAAGGTAAATCAATTACAAACACTCAAACAACTCACAACATACGCGGCGTGGAATTATTGTAATAAGAGAGAAAGTAATTCATAAAATATGTTAAAGAACTTACCAGCATCATACAGTATATTGGCGTATAATAATATTTTTTTCTATAAAATTTACATTATATTAAATAACTTATTATCCCAGCCAGAAATATCGAAGCCGACTGTTGGCGAGTCGTTGGAGGAATGACCAAGAACGGCAGAGAAGGGAACATGTTAATAGAAATCGGCATGTTATCACACGTGTATGGTAGGCACGTGCAATACAAGCTGCTCTCATTCTACTCGCTAACCCTATGAAGAACAAAACAACATGTCTATGTTTTGGACATCACGATACCGGACATATAACAGTACCGCATGAAACGCACACAAACATTAACAATAACATATAAGCACTGGTTTACGCTGAACTCTTGCCATACTGTTGTAACGTGAGTCTTGTTTTTCTTTCATAGTCGTTATATTCTCGTTTTTGACAGTAGTATGTACCATCATATATGCGGTTATACATTTGCACTTGATATATGCCCGAACACGATTTTTTGGGGAATGACTTTACATTTTCTAAACATTTCGTTACATTTGTCAGTATTTACGTTATTATTCTTAGAATGACAAGATACATCGGCAGGCAAAACAATTTTACTTTCAGATATTTTAAAATCTGAACGGAGACAAGAAATCTGCAAAACGATTTAACTAATTCTGGAATATTGTCTTTTGTTGAATGCCACAAAAAAGTCCCACAACCAGCTGTTGACATCCATACTGCCAAGGTGAGTCGATTTTGCCAGACTTTTCACGATTACATGTTACCAAAACTTTCTGAGGCCTTACAATCAAGTACTGATGATGCGTTGCTTCTAGACGGTTAGAGTGATATACATGCCGGTATTTGTCTAGATTTGCAAACTTGAAACGGCTGCACTAGGGTGTTGATCATGAACTTGTGTGTGTGTGTGTGTGTGGGTGGGGGGTGGGGTGGGGTTCAAAATGTGAGAAGCGAACAACAATCATCTATGAGTGACTTTATAGATCCTAACCATTTTGGTACATACCATCAGATGTGATTAGCAATATTGACATGAAGGGTTCAGAAAACCATGTCTCATCAGAGAATTTAATTTTGTTCGGGGACTAAAGTTTATAATAACCTGAAATTACTCGTAGGCTACGAATTAAGCAATATCGACAATTTTAATTTGTACTGTCAATGTATAACATACACTAAACTGTAGAAACCGAAGTATCAAACTATTTTCCTTCCTTCCCATCTATTAATTTTTGTTCTTGAATGTGCTGGCATATGTACATGTATTAGGAGGTGTCCCTTTGATATGTCCTCTTCCCCCACCCCCAAAACAAAACAAGAAAGGTCAATAACGTTTTATTTCTATTTTACTTCAGTAAAGGTCATGGCAGTAAAGGTCATGACAGTAAAGGTCACATAGTCATATACTCTAAAATCTTTTATAACTCCTTCTTTCGGTAGCGTCGTCTTCATGACCCCCCTTCCCCCCAAAAATTAAAAATTGAAAAAAACTAAGCAAAAAATAAAGAAAAGACGACCCGGGGTGGTGGGTGGAAATAAAACTCATTTCTTAAAGTCAGCATTATTGTTAATGCTTGAAATATGCCTGTCGCTGGTAAACTCCAAAGAGACTTAAAACAGCAAAGGATCATTCAGCGATCCTTGGATTTTATTATGGTCGTGATCCAAATGAAAAATGTAATGAATCGAAGCTGAAAATATGTGGCCGAGAGGAGTGTGTAACAAACCTTGGATGCAGTGTTCTCTCAGTGGGTATGTGAAAACGAGGGGTTTATGCGCCGGTGTCTTGCCAAACTTGTCGTGTATAGATAGATACTTCGGGTACCGATGAGCGGACTGATTGTTTTGTTAGCGTTCCAAAACTTTCTGAAAAACTTTGGAGACATAAAATTGTCTCGCTTTACTAGCTGAGTCAGATACAGGTTCCTGATGACCCTTCTGTTTGCATCGAATAAAATGCGTATAAAACTTTCTTGACATCCTGACTATGTCGAGTTATTTGTGCTCTCTGCTCGTTTTCTCTAATCCTAACTTCATTATTTTCTCTTGTAAATACGTTTCTTCACCTGTGACAATCTCATTTAAATATCTCTGATCATTCTTTTCATATTTGGCAAGTATCTGTTTGGTGAGTTCATCCCGTTTCTATTTTGATCAGCCGTGAACGAACTTTGGACCCATCCTACAGAAATGATTATGAGTTTCAAATTAATTTCTCAGTAAGTTAAAAAAAAACTGATGATAACATAAATATTTTCCAATGTGTATCATGCGTCTTCATCTATTACCCCCTTCGCAGCTATTTTGTTCCATTGTACACATTCAGCCATATTCCCTGGATTACCAAACCTTCCTAAGACTAAGCTCCACGCACAAGCCATTTTAGTGCTGAGTAGACAATAATCTGGGACACATAATGAAAGTTTAAGGAGCTGAAAGGAAAAAAAAAAAAGCGTTTCCGAAAAAGAACAATTACTTCAAGTCAAGAATGGGGTGCCCGTTGCGAGCGTGGGTTCGACCATATTAACAAGAAGCGGATTAAATAGAACGAATGTAATAGTTACGAAGCATTTCAAGCAACCCATACATGGCTTTCGGTAATTCGTCGAATGCATGACACAATAAACTATTTTGGAGCGTTATTTCATGTATTCTTGAGAAACAAATACAATCTTGAACCACTGATGTCTGGTTTTGAAACAGTTCGATAGAATCTACGGCTAATACTATTCAAGGACGAACGATGGCCACATTATATGTCATATTGTAAAACTGATATTGTACATTTGGGTATATGTGCATTGAAAAGGGTCATTATTCAAAATCCATAAAATATCCACCTTTTTAGACGCAGACCATAGAATTTTGCATAGAACATGGCATTAGTATGTTGAACAGTTTATTTGCGATCACTTAAATTTGCTTCATGCATTAACATAGGAATGGTCTCTGTGCATACATGTATTAACGTAGGAATGGTCTCTGTGCATATATGCGTGAAGGTAGGAATGGTCTCTGTGTATACATGCGTTAAGGTAGGAATGGTCTCTGTGCATACATGCGTGAAGGTAGGAGTGGTCTCTGTGCATACATGGCCTGTAGATCATAAGATATTAAATTTGAAATGGAGTTTATACTCAGCAAATCAAAATTTTCTGAGCTACAGTCATTTGTGCTTGTTTTGCATTAACCCTCAAAGTCAAGGTGAAGTTCATGAATAATCAGTAGAGATTCTGTTGAGAGAGTAGAACGTACCATTCCTTTCTTGTATGAATAAACTTACGTCAATAAATCTGTCTGTTCCCCATTCATTTGGATACATTTATAACAAATATATTACACTTCTAAGCTATCAGTCATTCGACGCACATAATAATGTAATATTCCGACTGTCTAAAGATGAGAAGTTACGCAAATATCGAGCAAAATCCCATACATTTCATTATAAACTGTGCGAGTTATGTACATCAATGTAGTAGTAGTAGTAGTAGTTGTTGTTGTTGTTGTTGTTATTGTGTGTGTGTGTGGTGCGTTAAAGACAGTGTAGTATTGATACTGTTGATGTTCTAAAGGTACGAAAATTCGCTACATTACATATTGTTCTGTATACGAATATTCCCTACATTACATATTATTCTGTATACGAATATTCCCTACATTACATATTGTTCTGTATACGAATATTCCCTTCATTACATATTGTTTTGTATCTAACTCTTAAGATAGATTCTTCTTCTGGTTTAAGCATTATCTTTGTTGTTGCTGTTAATGCTATCATTGTTATTAATGATGATGTCTTCATAGTCAAGCGAAGTGCTAAGCAGTGCTTTCCGTTGTATGTACACGTTGAGGCTATTCCCACAAATGTATTGCCTTCGAACAGTTTATCATCGTTAAGGAGAGGTTAGGATCCCCCGCACATATATAATAAAGTCTCTCTAAATAAAAGGCCGTCAAGACCAACTATTTTGTTTGTTTAATAGCAGTGTTCAGAGTATTGCTTTGTCTTCGAGCGATCTTACAATGATCAACCGGATATCATATATTCGTTTAGTTCATCGTGTGGTACAAATAACTTGATATTTTGCAGCAAAAGGTGTAGCCATGAGTTACAATGTATCATTTTTGTAACACGATATTAAATGTATCTAGTAATTATGGTGAAATAAACTTTTCTTTTTATATACCAAACTTGCTTCTTAATTACAATCGTCTTTTCAGGACCAACAACACCTTCCGCAAGTTTACCACAAGAACCGTGGAGTTCATAGGCCGTTAGGTTCGGGATGATATTGTCTGTTAAAACAACAATTTTGATATTTTGTGAACTAGTTTACCTTTTCAGACTACAAATCAAGTATGAGGGAGCGATGCAGTACACCAGGTTTTAAAATTGTTCGAGACATAGTTCAGGGGATATAACTTTGTAAGGTAATGTCGTTTTCATTTACTTCTCTAGCTCACAACCTGCCACTTTCTCGCTGACGGTAAAACTTGTGTAAGTACACATAATCAAGATAAAACTTGTGTTAGTACACATAATCAAGGTAAAACTTGTGTTGGTACACATAATCAAGGTAAAATATGTGTTGGTACACATGATCAAGGTAAAACTTGTGTTGGCAGACAACATCAAAGTAAAACTTGTGTTGGTACACATAAACAAGGTAAAACTTGTGTTGGTAAAAACAATCAAGGTAAAACATGTATTGGCACACACAATCAAGGTACAGCTTGTGTTGGTACACATAATTAAGGTAAAATATGTGTTGGTACACATAATCAAGGTAAATCTTGTGTTGGTACACATAATCAAGGTAAAACATGTGTTGGTACACACGATCAAGGTAAAACTTGTGTTGGTATACAGAATTAAGGTAAAATATGTGTTGGTACACATAATCAAGGTAAATCTTGTGTTGATACACATAATCAAGGTAAAACATGTGTTAGTACACACAATCAAGGTTAAACTTGTGTTAGCAAACAAAATTAAGGTAAAACATGTGTTGGTACACACAATCAAGGTAAAACTTGTGTTGGTACACATAATTAAGGTAAAACATGTATTGGTACATATAATCAAGATAAAACTTGTCTTGTTACACATAATCAAGGTAAAACTTGTGTTGGTACACATAATCAAGGTAAAACGTGTTGGTACACATAATCAAGGTAAAAGGTACATGTAAGCAAGGTAAAATATGTGTTGGCACACATTACCAAAGTACAATATGTGTTGGTACACATGATTAAGGTAAAACATGTTTTGGCACACACAATTAAGGTAAAACATATGTTGGTAATCAAGGTAAAAGATGTGCTGGCCTATACAGTCAAGGTAAAACATGTGTTGGTACACATAATCAAGGTAACACTTGTGTTGGTACACTTAATCAAGGTAAAACTTGCGTTGGTACACACAATTAAGGTAGAACTTGTGTTGGCGCACACAGCCAAGGTAAAATGTGTGTAGACACATATAATGAAGGTAAACCTTTTGTAGCACACGCTATCAAACGTGGCATGTCATTATGAATAATCCTGTACTTTCACATGTGAAGATTAGTGAAATTATTGTTCAATTGAACTCGTCTGTCCTTTAGTTCTTACTCAGTTTCCATTTAATACGCTGGGTGGAAATTCACAGGGCTTGGTACACAGATTACAAAGCATTTGCTGAGTTTTACAGGTTTTGGGCCACTTCACTGGGATCGCATGAAGTGATTAACAGGTTAAATATACCAACAAACGATATCCATGCAGTCCTAACAAGACAGGTTAAATATACCAACAAACATTATCCATGCAGTCCAAACAAGACAGGTTAAATATACCAACAAACATTATCCATGCAGTCCAAACAAGACAGGTTAAATAGACCAACAAACGTTATCCATGCAGTCCTAACAAGACGGGTTAAATATACCAACAAACCTTATCCATGCAGTCCTATCAAGACCATACATAAATTACGTAAGGGAATTTCGGTTTAGACCGTTGCATCACGGTCGAAGGGTAGGGTTGACACGTTTTTTTGGGGTGGGCGGGTGGGTGGGGAGAGGGGTGATATTTTTGGGGAGGGTGAGTGGCGAGAGAGGTGGATATGTAATAAAAACACTTGAATTGTTCCATGGCGTGTCATGGAAGTAAGTCTAGTTTATACTCAGAATAGCCCAAGAGCTGAAAGCTTGCTATAAGCAGAAGGTTATGTACATATTCATAATTCATATGACTATAATTGCTATTTGTGTATTATTCAATACATTTGCAACTTTATCTAGTAAAGGTCGATGTATTTTGTATTGATCAGTTATTACTCTGGTTTCAAAATAATCCGCTTGATTACGTCACGCTTGAGCAGTGACTCACTGTGTCAATTCTATTGTCATGTACATTAAAAGTATATGAGAAAGATAAATCGGTACAGTCATGCAACTGTAACTACTAGTCAGTGTCTTTAATTTTATTTTGTTTATTTATGAAATTTATTAATTTATTCAAAATACTTGATTGTCTTGATCCTATGCTGATATGTTATAAAATACGAAGTTTTCTATCATAAATAGACTATTAAAACGACAATACAGAGATTGTACCAGAGGTGGTTTCTGAGAAGAATTATGATTCGTAATTTTATTTTGGTGTTTTAAAGTGCAGCAGCACAATTATATCATTTAGAGCCAAGAAATGATATCGACTGTTTAGGTGGTTACCCCGTGCAGTCCATGGCAGTTTATAAACACAAAACTGATAATAAAGACCTATTATGCACAAATGCACGCCATCAAAAGAACTTTTAATTTAAAGAAGTGTTTTGATCTAATGCAAATATGATCTTTTTTCAACCGGAGATGTCAGGTATTAATCAAGTTTATGCCAAGAATAAGGACTAAAACCGGGTATCACATCACTAAATAATTTACTGTTACTGCATCGTATTTTTAGATTCATGGAAACTTATTATAAGCTGCCCTCTAGTCTTCAAAAGACACATGTTGATTAGTGTTCAATGTTACTGGGGGTTTTGTTTATTAGAAGGCAGCATTTTGACTTTCGAGATGACACAGGTGCTGGCATGTAGTTCAGACCATTCATAAAAATCAGCTGCATCGGTGTACAATATGGACGAACGTACGTGAATATGGACGAATGTACATGAATATGGACGAATTCACGTATATATGGACGGACACATGTGAATATTACAGTTAATGTCTGAGAATGAGCCTTCGATTTGCCTTAGGACTTGGCAAGGTTTCAAATAGTTAGGAGTCCAGTATTCCGTAAGGCAAGCATGGCATTTTAATAATATATAATACTTTTCAGCTTATCGGTTTTTGTCTGCAACCCGCCTGCAATATTTTTTTTTTTTTTTATTGATTTCTCTTATTGTTGCACATGTCAAATCACTATCGTACACATGGACCACTTTCTACGTCAGTGGCAGTCAATATTCTTTCTTTGGCCAGCCGCTTGTTTCTCGACATAAGCTATCATCCGGTCTTGCTGATCAATTGAACTCGTGTGTAGGCGATGTTAACTCTATTATAATAACAAGCAATTCCTCTTTTCTCCTAGGCCAAGAAAGCGGATGCACAAAACAGTCAATGAGTATATTGTTAACAACAAATGCCACTCATTATTTTTAAAATTTCTGTGATTGGTTAATAAATGTTGGTTTAGACATATCAACTGCACATCAGGCTGTGATTACACAACCTTCATACAGAGGCCACCTTGATAACATCGGCAGAATAATTAACTACTGTCTTATGCATGGTTTAGTTTCAGGAGAGAATCCCTGGAAATCTTAGAATGTATGTGTTTCGAGATTGAAAGAATTGTCTTGGTATATGGTGTACTCTTTTTTTCCAACTATAGCAATTAAAGTTTAAAATGGCGTCTATCAAATCAGTTTAAAATGGAATCTCTCTAGTCACTTTAAAGTGGAATCTGTCAAGCCACTTTGAAATGGAGTGAGCCAAGTCACTTATAAATGGAATCTGTCAAGTCACTAAGAAATGGAGCTTTCTTTTCTTTGAATGTGGACAAAGTATTCGGTTGTATCATTCAGTTCATTCATGTGAGTTAGTCATCAATACGTCGATGCTAACAAAACATTTTATGGTAAGTTATTCCATCTGAAATAAACTAAATTTATTTAAGTCGATTGCACAAAAGTTTGATGGCTCAGATGTCATCGTGATGTTGACTTTTAGGTATAGGGAACTAGGAAATCCACGAGAACACAGTCAACATCGATAAGTGATGCATAGTGTAGAGTTTGGAGATCGAACCCGGGACCACATATGAGAATAGTGAGCGTATTATAGACTCTTTTTGTTTATTTCAATCTAGAAATAACTCTGGTCGCTAAAGTTGTGAAATTTTTCAGATCCATTCTCTGACTTTCTCTTCCTATAACTATCAAGCTGCGTTCTTTCAAGGAATCTTGTTGGATTCTACTTATCAGGGAGGTCAATTGATGATTATTTTCCACTGAGTGTCTTCAAATGTTATGTCTGACAGTAGTGACATGCCTTTCCTTGATAGTAGATTATTTAACTGATTCAGCGCACATGCACAAGGTCTGAAGTGTTTTTTAACGGCAGTTTCGTGTAGTGTTTGAAGAGCGTATAAAACTGAAAGTTCTGTCCGTCTGTGTGTCTGGGTTTATATTGTATATTTAGATCACAGTCTCAGGAGTAGAATCCAATATACGTCATCAGAAAAGAGATGCTGGCTATAAACTACAGCAGATGAAATAATGAATGCAAACTAATAAAGTTATTCCATTTGGAATACATATTGTTACAATGACAACATTCAGTTTGCACATCAATGGCATCGAGGACAAAACTGACATTGATTCCTAAATGAAGTATTGATTTTGCAATTTTCTAATAAAATCCATATTTAGTGAACCTAATATTACCTTAGTCTTGCCAGATAAACGGAGTGAAGTAACTTCCTATTACTCAACAAAATCTTGTTAACGTTGTGATTTTGGATGATAGACAATAAATAAAATTATCACACTCAGTTCTCCGAATCGCTTGCATAAAACAAGAAAACTTTGCATAAACTTCTATCAGCATTTCTTACCTTTTTGGTCCAAAATGGGCAGACAAAAAGAAGAATTTCTAGAAAGGCATAAAGTTTTGTGGCTGCACGGTGCCATCCATTTGGACTGAGTCATGGGTCTTCTGGCCGCACAGTTCGATATATACGGACTGAGTCATGGGTCTTGTGGCCGAACATTGCCATCCATATGGACTGAGTCACGGGTCTTCTGGCCGTACAGTTCGATCCATATGGACTGAGTCATGGGTCTTGTGGCCGTACAGTGCCATCCGTATGTATTCAGTCATGTGTCTTGTGGCCGCACGGTGCCATCAATATGGACTCAGTCATGAGACTTGTGGCCGTACTGTGCCGTCCATACGGACTGAGTCATGAGTCTTGTGGCAGTACGGTGCGATCCATATGGATTCAGTCATGCCTCTTGTGGCCACACAGTGCCATCCATATGGACTAAGTCATGGGTCTATCCATATGGACTCAGTCATGGGTCTTGTGGCCGCACAGTGCTTTCCATAGCATGACTCCCTCTAGTCTGATGCTGCTATTTCCCATCATTGCGATTCCTGAACTTAGGATTCAAGCTAGTTCTTCTTTGGTTGTAGTTGTAACTAAACTATTTGTTTCAATGAAGCGTTATTGCATCCTGTGTTGGTCCTTTAAGTACAGTCATTAATGGTTATGTCTATTGATTTCAGCCTCTGGGCTATTGTGCTGGAAAGGGCACCTCCACTAAAAATTCAAGCTGTTTCCTTCACATCCAAGTATTTCTAGAAAATGCAATGTAACCCATCCTAATTTTTGGATGCGTTATGTCCATGTTAGTGCATAACATAAATACAATAGTCTTGATACATCTGACCAATATAGACTGATTTGGTATTTAGTGACATAATCGTTGGTAGTTGTGCATTAATAATAAACCAATCCCCCTCATGTCGTTTTCATTACCCTATCTCCTTTCATTCATCGTGAAGGTCAAGAGCCGGGAGGCATACCTAGTGTACAAACGGAAGACATTCTTATCGTTTGGCAGATGTCCTCTCGTCTATACATCTACAGTGATCTCAAAGAAGTGCTGGTGAATCAATATTGTATGTGTAGAAATATAACGGGAAATATCAAACAACCCTGCAGATATACTCATAATTTTTTTGTAGCCCTTAATTAGCAGCTTCTGTTGTATCTTCTTTCTTGACTTTGGCTGAAGTATATGAAATACATGTGTCTGGTTTTGATGACGTTGAAAATTTTTATGAGCTTAAGGATATTACAGTACTACAAGATTCACGCAATGGATGTATATTTTCTGATAGATGGAATTTATATGTAAGAACGAGTCATTTAATTAATTGTTCAAAAGCTATTCTCAATGCTGCAATTTGGTTATTGAACCGGAATTTCTTTAATTGAACTTTTGTGTATTTGCCCAGATTTTGTGTGAAGTCGTTTAATTCTTCACATCACGAATTCAGTTAACAATATGCTGCATACCGATAACAATGCTCTATCTTTCTAGTTTGATTGCGTGCACCCAAGTTTCAAATGTTCCTCTATGTTTTAAAACGATCGCTTCTAATTGAGCATTATGGGATTGTGGATTGCATCCGAAAGCTACTTACCTCCACAATTAAAGACCTTTGACAACATGCAGAATTATGAGTAGTGTAGTGGGACACCCTGGCGACAATGGAAATTAGCATTACGGGACCCTACTTTGTACCCTGGCGACAAGATTTTTAGCGACAAAATTAGAGGGGATGTACCCTGGCGACAAGATTTCTAGAGACAAAATTAGAGGGGTTGTACGGGTTGTACCGTAGCCTCAGAATTTATAGCCTTACGTAGACTTCTATGTTAAATATGGTCGTTTTCACTATAACCTCAAGATTTATAGCCTCACGGGACCCTACTTTGTACCCTACGGACAAGGGGAATTTAACATGGGGAAATATTGGGCCTGTCTAGCGACAAAAAAATATTGGGCCTGTCTAGCGACAAAAAATATTGGGCCTGTATAGCGACAAGAGGAATGGAACAGGTAGGGTCTATTTTTAGCTACAATTTTTGGTAAATTCCTGTTTAAAAACCCTTGTATGTATTTATAGTTACAACCTGTGGAAAACCCAAGTCTATATCTATAGCTTCAACATTTCTGGCTTCAGTGACGTCACTGAACTGGCTGACCTGAATACGCGATACTGTAGGTAGGTAGGTAGGTAGGTAGGTGAAATGAATTTGATATGGATAAAGGGAGTTTTATAGGAACAAAGACCAATACACACACAAAAGAAAGGGAGAAAGAAAAAAATCCCAATATCTCCTATCCACACCAACAATCGCGAAGGCATAAAACACACCCATATATACTATCCACACCAACGGACGAGAACGCATAAAACATACACATATATTCTATTCACACCAACGAACGCGAATGCATAAATTACACCCATATCTACTATTCATACCAACGAACTGGAACGCATATAACACACATTCTACTATCCACACAAACGAACAAAGAGAAGAAAAATGGTAAATTCCTGTTTAAAAACCCTTGTATGTATTTATAGCTGCAACCTGTGGAAAACCCAGGTCTATATTTATAGCCTCAAAATTTCTCGGTTCAGTGACGTCACTGAACTGGCTGACCTGAAACTGAGAGAAAATAGGTCAAACATTGTTACATGTTTCTGAACATATGTTTTGGTTTTAGAATTCAGAGTTAACCATAGGCAGGGTTATACAGTGCAATGTCACTCGCGTCTTTCTTGAAAAAGTCGTGCGTTTGTTTCCTTTCTGAAAAACGGTAAATCTAATACTAGAAAAAAATTTCCGTGACATATTGCAGTGCCAAAATAAGGATGAAGCTAAGATACCTGAATTTTACAAGCTCGTCAACTCAAGATTTTATTTCATCCAACGACTAACTGATTTACAATTTGTAAGTGTGTAAGTTTTTGAAAAAAAAATTACATGACAAACGGAAGAGTTCACATAATTATGGTGACTACTGATCACAATTTTGGAGAGGTATCTTCAAACGGGAACAGATACCATTAGGATTTCAATCAAAACTACTATGGCGAAGAGAGAGAGAGAGAGAGAGAGAGAGAGAGAGAGAGAGAGAGAGAGAGAGAGAGAGAGAGAGAGAGAATGTTATTCCTACTGTAAAAAATATCACGACACTTACGTTTATTTTTACGACATATTTTCCTTAAGAAAGATTCACAGGAAAAAATATACCATTATTAAGTATCACAAGAGTGAACTGCAGATGTAGGCAACTAAAACTTCCTCCTTTTTTGATAACGTGGAAGTAAAGATCTCACAGAACAGTTCATCCAAATATGCTGTGATGTATTTGACCATAAAAATTGACATAATTTCCGTGGGATCGCCCAGGGTACGATTGTTCTTGCGTTAGTTTTACTGTTTTTTGTTTATTTTTTCTTCAATTTTGTGAATCTGGGGTTTGTATGAAGTAAAGAAGCTAAAGTTCAGTGAACCTTAAGGATAATGACCCAAGCTGTTTGTTTATTCATGCATGTATTTACATCAGGAGAAATATGACCCATAAAACGCAAAGATATAAGGCAAGCATGTACTAACCCCCTCACTAGCAAATAGGGCCCAAAACAGGCGCTAGGGAAAACAGACTAGCGAACACCTGGGTGGAATCCTGCGTACAACAAGCCTATGTTGAACAAAGACTTTCCACTATAACCCCTCTCTTCACTTTCCTCTTATTCCACCCTCACCTTTACTAACACAAGGGGCCTAAAACAGGTGCTAGGGAAAATATACTAGCAGCACCTGGGTAGAATCCTGGAAACAACAAACCCGTGTTGCCGAGAGATTTTCCACCAAGAATCCCCTTCCCCCCCCATCTCTACTCTCACCCCCTACTTTTATATACAAGGGAGGCACTTCCATTGGCAATAGAAGGCCTCATTCGATAACACCATCGTACAAAACTACCCTGATTCTTTAGTCCCTCCGCCATCAAAACAACAACTAAAACTAACAACGCGTGACCCCCAAAAAAATAAAATAATAAAAAAAAGACACAGGGTTGCTGACACCCGGCTGATTGGTGTGATTTCGCCATTAAAAGTACGCTTAGTACACAAAATTCCAACTACACAAGGATAAAATAGGCAATCTTCAACTCAGAAACTTAGATCAATTGCACAGGTGGCCCACACAATATTGGGGACAGGGAACGGCCACTAGCACAACTGGACAGAATTTGACATACAATCACGTCGGTCCGGGCCCTTTGGAGCGTGCACGGCATCAGCGGTTGGCGTCCCCCGCCGGGTCCCGTTCCTCCTTTCCACCTCCTGACATACAATTAAAAAGTACGACTATCGTACATAAAAGCGGTGTTTTCGCGGCATCATTCCTGAAACACCGACCAATTAAAAAGCTCAACAACTGAGCATTAACGAGTCGCAAAAGTTCTTAGTTAGCATAGGCGACTTTAATCCTTCTCAGTCAGTCAGACAAACTTGATATTCTTTTGTAGGGCTTGAAATAAGAAAACTAATTTTGGCAGAGTTAAGAAGTCTGAAACAAATGTATCAAATTTCTTTATTACGACCCAAGAGAAAAAGACCTTCCCGAGCCAAACAGCTCAACCCGGTTTACTACACCTGAGATACCACCCCATATGATTTCTACCAAATCATTGACAGGATCAAGTCCAGAAGTAGGCTTTGGCCGTGGCAAAGGCTTAAGGCAGTTAAAGCGGATTCCTTCTCGTTCCTGAGTTTGTTTTTTGAAAAAAAAAACAATCACCCAAAAGCCCTTTTCACGGCCACTCACTTCTTTCGAAAAGAGATAATATTCATTTTGCCAAAATGAATTAAAACTTAAAATCCCTTTTATATTTTTTAAACCTATGATGTACGTGTGTGAGTGCACGAGTGTAGGCCCTTATTATTCTAAACAATCAAAACCAAGAGACACTTACGTTTTTTCAGTCTGGTCTATTCTGGTACAAATTTTTACAATTCAATGTCACAACACAACATAACACAACACTTTTTAAAAAAGTTCATAGACTTCTTCTGTCTCTTTTTTCTTCACTCTCTCTGTTTTTTGAATTTCTTCACTTTCACAGTTTTTTCCTCCTCTTCTTCCTCACTTTTTTCTCGTCTTCGTTTCTTTTCTGTCTTCTCTTTCTGAACGTGTCGGGGTTCTTCTTTTGCCGAGGGTACCTCTTTTTCTTCTTCCTCCTCCTCCTGCTCCTGTTGTTTCTTAGGGCAGTCTGAAGACCAATGTCCTTTCTCTTGACAATGATAACAGGTATCCTGACTTTTGTCTCTTTTGACACTGGTCTTGCTTTTTCGACGGTCAGGACATTCTGTAGCCCAATGCCCTTTCTTCTGACAGATATAGCAAGTATCTTGACTTTTATCTCGAAAGGAGGGAGAGTAGTCCGTCGGCTTGTCTGAAGAAAACTTTCTTATCACACCTCGCAAAGCTCTAATCAGAAGTTCGATCTGTATGGGTTCTTCCATCGTGCGGATCGGCTTGAGAGTGAAATGAATACTGAGGGGAAGTCACCAGCCCTTTATATATACACTGAGCCTGACATAGATATATAGGGGTCCATGGCGTTTCAAATGTAGTCATTTGACCTTTTGCAGTCAAGATGAAACGATCGCAGCATTTCGTAAAGAAAGGAGAAGAAAGTAAGAGGCAGAAACATGATTTATCGCCTCGCACAGTAGCTGAAGTCTTGGCTCAAATTCATGCCAGCGAATTTGAAGATGAGATGAGTGAGCCAGAATCTAGGCCCAGAGAGTCTACACCAAGTCAAAGTCCATCACCACCAGTAAACCCTGAAAAGTACTACCACATTCAGGAGACGGACAAACGCTCCTCTAGAAAATTTGGAACTGCGGCCTACACGTACACGGTGAAGTTTAAAGATTTCAAGTCCGACGTACCGATGAAGAAAGCAGAACGATTCATCACGGATGTGTGGGATTCTTTGTTAACCACACTGAAACGGCAATGTGAAGCCAAAGAAGACGATCGCTTGAGACTTTCCATTCATCACGACAGTTTGAAGTCCCCCGTTTGGATCGAGTTTATCAGTCCAGCAGAATTGACACCTTCCAAAGTCATGGACAAGATTCAACACTTACAACAATCCAACGACAAGTTTCACATCACCGATGGAAAAGCGAAACTGTTCATGACCCACTTTTCTCTTCCCCAAGGGACAGGACGCGAAAAGGTGTTATTGATGGACGACCTTCGCAGCACAAAAACGAGCCTCGTTCAAATGAACAATCTTCAAGACAAGACATGTTTAGCCCGTGCCATCGTGGTGGGACGAACGTATACCGACAAGAATGACATGGCAGAATGGAAAAGAGCCTGGGAAACTATTCGACGATCGGACCGAACCAAACAATAAAGAGAAGCAGAACTCCTGTTATAGCAAGCAGGCCTTTCCAAAGACACATCCTGTGGCATTCCTGAAATGCAAAAATTGCAAGACGTCTTGGCTCCACGTTACACCATGAAAGTATACCCTCAAGAAGTGCGCGGACCTCTGTTCTTTCGAGGCAAAAATTTCAAAGACGGAAAATACATTCACGTTTATCATCACGATGAACATTTCGATGCCATTACCAGTATCACTGCATTCCTGGGATACGGTTATTACTGTGAGAAATGTGACTATGACTATAACAATCAAGAGCAACACAAGCATTGTGGATCGAAATGTGAGGGATGTTTGGCCTCTAAACCCTGTCTGGACAAAGGACAAGAACGAGTGCATTGTCCAGCTTGTCAGAGCACTTTTGTCAGCCCTGCCCGTTACCAACAACATCTGAAGACACAAGGTTCACAGCAGAAATGTGCTTGTCAACTCCTGAGATTGTGCCCTACGTGTGGACAAGGCATACGTACCAATAATGCCAAGGCGCACGTCTGTTCAGGAAAGAAGCGATTTCAGATTTGTCGCCAAATCGTGGACTTGGAACACCAATGCTACATTCAAAAATACCATTCCAAACACGAAGAAGAAGAAGATAACCAGAAGAAAGGGAATTTCATCTTTTTCAATTTCGAATGCATGCAAGAAACTGGCATTCACATTCCTAATTTCTGTGTGGCTTACAGAGCGTGCGAGAAGTGCATCCAAGAGCCTATCTTTACTCATTGCCCTCACTGTAGCAAGATTCCTGGAGGACGTGGAAAAATCTTTCGCTGACCGATTTTGCCCAATGGATCTTTGACCCTATCGACGAGACGTGGAGCCAAGAAAACATCGAACGTTACGGAGATTGTCATCGCTATGCCACGGTGATGGCTCACAATTTCTCGGGATACGATGGGCAATTTCTCCTCAGATACTATACTGAACAAAGTACCGAACGTCCTAAAGTGACTTTGAACGGAGCCAAATCATTTCCATGCAAGTGGGACAAGTGCAGTTTAAAGATTCGATGAGTTACTTGGCCATGCCTTTGAGCCGAATGCCTAAACGTTTAGAATGACAGAAATGGCCAAAGGCTATTTTCCACACCTTTTCAATACCGAAACCAATCAACACGCCGTTCTATCCCATTTGCCCGAGGCTCACTACTACGACCCCGACAACATGCGCACCGAACAACGAGAAGCTTTCTACGCATGGTACCAGACTCACGCCTCGGACCCCTTCGACGTTCAGGAAGAAATGTTAAAATATTGTCGTTCCGACGTGGACATTTTACGGTGTTGCTGTGGAAAATTTCGAGAATTGTTCATGGAACACGGAGGGATCTATCCTTTGAAAGAAGCTTGCACCATTGCGAAATCGTGTTCCTTAGTGTACCGCCAACGATTCATGCCCGAAAACACCCTAACTGTCACAGGTCCTAAAACGACCAATTTTGTCAAAAGTCAATACTCGGTCAAAGCCCTACGCTGGCTACATTACTTGTGCGACAAGGAAGACAAATGGATCCAACATGCTCGCAACGGAGGAGGGGAAAAGACCATTGGAAGGTATTCGGTGGATGGCTGGGGCTTAGAAAACCTCAAGATCGTGTACGAGTTTAACGGGTGTTTATTTCACGAATGTCCCATCTGCTACCCTCAACGTAACACGACAAATCAGTTTTAACAACGGACCATTGTCTGTTTTATGCGTTCTCGTTGGTTGGTGTGGATAGTATATATGGGTATGTTTTATGCATTCGTATTCGTTGGTGTGGATAGTATATATGGGTGTGTTTTATGCATTCGCGATTGTTGGTGTGGATAGGAGATATTGGGATTTTTTTCTTTCTCCCTTTCTTTTGTGTGTGTATTGGTCTTTGTTCCTATAAAACTCCCTTTATCCATATCAAATTCATTTCACCTACCTACCTACCTACCTACAGTATCGCGTATTCAGGTCAGCCAGTTCAGTGACGTCACACAGTATCGAGTATTCAGGTCAGCCAGTTCAGTGACGTCACTGAAGCTAGAAATTTTAGGCTATAAATATAGACTTGGGTTTTCCACAGGTTGTAACTATAAATACATACAAGGGTTTTTAAACAGGAATTTACCAAAAATTGTAGCTAAAAAAAGACCCTACCTGTTCCATTCCTCTTGTCGCTATACAGGCCCAATATTTTTTGTCGCTAGACAGGCCCAATATTTTTTTGTCGCTAGACAGGCCCAATATTTCCCCATGTTAAATTCCCCTTGTCCGTAGGGTACAAAGTAGGGTCCCGTGAGGCTATAAATCTTGAGGTTATAGTGAAAACGACCAAATATAACATAGACGTCTACGTGAGGCAATAAATCTTGAGGCTACGGTACACCCCTCTAAATGTAACATAGAGGTCTACGTGAGGCTATAAATCTTGTCGCCAGGGTACAACCCCTCTAATTTTGTCGCTAGAAATCTTGTCGCCAGGGTACAAAGTAAGGTCCAGTAATGCTAATTCCCATTGTCGCCAGGGTACAACCCCTCTGTCGCCAGGGTACAACCCCTTTAATTTTGTCGCTATAAATCTTGTCGGCAGGGTACAACCTCTCTAATTTTGTCACTAAAAATCTTGTTGACAGGGTACAAAATAGGGTCCCGTAATGCTAATTCCCATTGTCGCCAGGGTGTCCCACTACACTATTATGCACATTCGAAACTGAAGATTGGATAACTAAAGTGCTCAAGGAAGGCATGTTTTTATGTTTGCAAACCATGTTAACATATTTTTCTAAGACGATTACTTGTTTTTATTACAATCAAGACACATCTTAGACTGATCTTACCAAGTCATGCCAATAAACAAGGTAATGGAGGCAAAGATTTGGAACTATTTTTTGACTCTTTGCATACAGACGTGTCCTCCGACTTGGTCGGCGTAGAGATAATATCCGAAACTGGATGGAAAATTGCCAGATAGCAGAGATGTTTACTTAGCAGTGATGGTGAAGAGTGTGTTTTTGTATCTATACAAAATATATCTGCAGCAACAAAAACGAGCACACTGTTATACAGAACAAATATAAGTGGAATTTTATTTGTTTATTTGTAAGATAGAGATTTGTTCCTATATGATCCAGACTATAATTCCTATATAATCCAGAGTATAATTCCTATATAATCCAGACTATAAGTCCTATATAATCCAGACTATAATTTCTACATAATCCAGACTATAATTCCTATATAATCCAGACTATAATTCCTATATAATTCAGACTATAATTCCTATATAATCCAGACTATAATTCCTATATAATCCAGACTATAAACTTTTATCAAGATCAGTAAGCCGCTTGCTCATTCTGTGCTCTGCGCTGTTTCTTAAAGTACATACAGCTACAAACCTGCCTTTTGAAGCAGATTAATGTATTTATTACTCTTGTATATTCCATCTGATGATATTGCTGTTTTATATTCCATCTGATGATATTAATGTATTTATTACTATTTTATATTCCATTTGATGATATTACTGTTTCTTCCATCAAATAAACTTATCAAACATAACCTGGTTACGGTGTTAGATAACTGAACGAACGGGATCCTTTTTTAAAAAACCCAGCCAGACCCGCTGTTTTGCCATACCCGGAACAGAGGGCCCAGTCCTACAATATAAAGGCTGGACTCACCATTTTCAAACTTTTGATTGAGAATTCAAAGATGAGCATCAATTCCTATCAGATAATTGTCGTATTGAGGCTTGGTATCCCGACTCAGATGCCACACCGTTGTCCTCGTCTCGACTCGGTAGGGAAGCGAGAGGCGGAGGAAGTTGTTTTATCTGATTGGGAATCACTGGATCTCTTTGGTAAATAGCTACCAAGTGTATGTAAAAATTCTAAATGATGACCACATAATAAAAAGTGGTGCTACGTATGCTAGAACGTATCTCTTTTTCATTCCGTTAATTTATTTTCTTTTTGTTTTTTCGCTTTATGTTTTGTATTCTAGCAGATACATGTTTTGGGTATGACAGAATTGTTCTTACTATTTTTGGTGATGCCTTGCATACTTTGATATCGTTTTCAGGGAAACATTTCAGAATATGCACATGATAGCTGTTTCAGAATGGAGAAATAATTTATCATGCGTTGAACAATTTTGCATTGTCCATATACTTATTAAGTATCATAATGGCCACGCGAGCTTTTCAAGAAGTATTAGAACATGTTATCACCCATATATTGACTCAGCCAGATATAATTTCTTTTTTAAAAAAAATAGAGCTACGCTACAAATCCAAATCTCTCTCTCTCTCTCTCTCTCTCTCTCTCTCTCTCTCTCTCACACACACACACACACTATTCCGTCCCTGGAGGAAAGGGAGGTCTTGTTACTTATCAGATTTATACTTCTGTATTTGGGATAGTGTGTTTGTGTGTGTGTGCGTGTGTGTAGGAATATATTTCTCTGTGGAACTCATGTAGCACCAAAAATCAGAGCCAGACATACACATTTATTGGTTGATGCAATCAAATATCTGTATTAACGACAGCGATTATACCAATGTAACATATTTGGAATGGTCTATTGTCATATAAGGGAAGTTCCGAATGATAGACAATTCAAAATGTTAATGTTCCTCATGCATAGCAAAAATGCACTTTTAACATTATAAAAGAATAAGTGTACTGCCGATTAAATCAGATGGATCAATATTTTGCTAGCTGTATGGATAAATAATTGTACAGTTTTTCGGCTGTCATTTTATATTTGACTCGCAACTTCGGATTTGTCTAGTACCTTAGTACATGTGCAAAACTCTACAATTACGTACAGCTATAAAGGTAAGGATGTATACGTTAGCACATTGGTCGGCAACCTATTTTACATGGCGTGACACTTTTTCCGGATTAATTACAAAATGAACGAGCGCGTGCCACCAGTAAGAGAGCAACACGGTTAAAATCGAGATTTTTGGTTGCCCTTCTCGTGCCACACAAAACCTCTTGACGTGCCACCTTGCGGCACGAGTGCCTTAGGTTGCCGGCCCCATGGTTAGCTCCTTTAAGACTTCCATTCTACAGCAACGCTTTTCTATGAATCGTAACCTGAAGTCATGCTCCTTTGGGATTCTATTCCACAGCAACGATTCTCTGTGAATCGTAACCTAATAGATGCTCCTTTTTGTGACTTCCATTCCAAATCAACGCTTCTCTTTGAATCCTAACCTAATAGCATGCTCCTTTGTTACTTCCATTCCAGAGCAACGCTGCTCTGGTGGCGCTCTACAGTTTCGTGCTTTGCATAGAGCTGGAATGTTAAAAGAAAATTCCCCGAGTTTCCTCACTGGTAATACTGACTATTTAAAAAGATCTTGTATATCTTAGGTATTATTCAAAGAACTTTTAATTCCCTTTATTTTGGCGTATGATTAATAGGTGTAATATGGATTATAGAGTATACAGCTTAGCCTTACTTCGGATGTGCATCTCTATAATATCTGTTAGCTCCGCTTAATCATTTTCACTGCCAGAATTTCAGAGGTGAATTGTAAAAACAACAGCCGATAACTTTTTTAATACATTTTATATATTTGGCAATTCATCCATTGCACTAGCAGAAGCTGGTATTGTCTATGCTGGCACAATTCTTTTTTCCTATTTCAATAACTGCTAAAGATGGTGTATTTTAGACTAATTCAGACTGATTTTTGAATGCTGCGGAGCAGTCATTTTAGTTAGCTGTTGGCTTCATTCTTTTCTTTTGTTACTTTTGTACGAGCCTACACGTAACAAGAGAGAGAGAGAGAAAATGCACCAAAACTGCATATTTCATTAAGTTATTGTAATAGTACACATGTATCCTGGGTCGATGAGCGTGTTGTGGGTCATTCCTTCAGCAAGTATCAACAAGAGAAAACCTCTACTGATCTTACTCGATAATTTTTCAGAGTAGAATTTTACTGATCACTGTCTTTTTATTTGGTTTGATTTTATTTAATTTCCTACATGTATCCTGGGTAGTTGAAGGTGTTTTGGGACAGCGTTTTGCTGTTTTAGGGTGGTTATGGGGCCTTTCATTTGGTGATAATTACCAGCATGGTGAAAATACTCTCCTGATCTTACTCGATAATTATAAAATGCAGGAATTTACTGATCACTGTCTTTTTTTAAGGTTTGATTCAATATAACTGTATTCATGTATCCTGGGTGGGTGAGAGTGTTTTCGGACAGTCTTGTGCTAGCCCCATGACTTTCAGGGTGATGTTCAGAAAAATTAAATTGATCGATGTCTAATTCATGCATAAGTCGTTGGAAATAATCAAACATCAAATTCCTGGACAGATTTGGGGAGGTAAACAAGTGCTAAAAAACATTGCCTAAACTTTTAGAACAGTTTTTACTTTAATATTCTTCAAAGGAATAGCCTATGGAAATTTTGAGAACGCACACATTATGGTCAACAAATATTGGTTGAGTGACTTGATATTAGGTAAGGACCGAGAGTCTACCATTTGTCTGCTAAATGGCTTGTCAAATGGTCAAATGCAGGAATAGGTTGCAGATGTGCCTCAGATATCTTCTGATTGGGATTTCCTACCATTTAACAAGTGTGACAAGATCTATGGTACTGATAAACATCACTTTTAATTTTCGGCCAATAAAAATGATCCCGGATCTTGTGATAAGCCTTATTTATTGACACCAAAATGACCAGCTTAAGGCGTTTTATGGGCTAGACTATGAATTTCCTGTCTATACGACGCTGGAACAACAGTTTGATTGCTCACTGACCACTCATCATCAGCAGGTACATCAGGTGGTCTTCATTTTCTCGTAATGACCCCATGTTTCACAAAGTAACAAACTGGTACTTTTGTGGCTTCAGTTTCTGAAACCCAGTCTTGTGTCTTCTCTAAAGAATAGTACTTTGGGGTCTATAACTCAACAATAAAATGTCTTGCATGCTTATAAAGTATCTATTACTTTATGCTCAGATATCTTACAACTGCGGTCAGAAATTGGCTAGTAGTTTCTATTATTCTGTGAAGAAACTAACTTATGAATATCTCTCTCTCTCTCTCTCTCTCTCTCTCTCTCTCTCTTGAGTGAGTGAGTGAGTGATTAAGTCATTTAAATGATGGAATTTACCTTATCCATTGTTCCGAGGCACATATATTAGGGATAACAGGCCAAATTTAAAATTTCATTTCAGGTTCATAAATATAATAGTTTTGCAAAGGTCAAAGCATCAGAAATAACATATTAGCAAATGAAATACAATCCTTTTCATGGTTTTTATGCCCATAGCAAGTGCAAACAACTTTTTTTATTGCCCGCAACAAACAAAATTCTCCAAAACGTGAGCGTTTTTGTACAGTCTATATATTGAAAAAAATCCAGTAATGGAATTTTTGTTTTTGGATTAGATTCTTGCAACAGTCACTAGGGTATATAACCTGACTGTTCTTGAGGCATAATTTACAAATGTATGTGGTACACAAAAGGAAACGTGTCTCGGACAATCCAGAATTTACAGTTTTATTTCCTCAGAATTTGGAATTATGCTCACTGTATGTCCAATCCAAACTCAGATTGTGTGAAAAGTTTGTCTTTATTCATGTTTTATTCATGTGAAAGTGATAAACAAAAGGGATTAGCAAATAGATCTATAAGAACAATGTAACAAGACAATCCAGGTATTTGTTCATTATAATTGCCTACCTGTATGATAATTTTTGTTTGAGACTAATTCATCTAACACTATTGTTTTTATGAATGCCAGTTTACATTAAATATTTATTTTTCTCTAATATTTCCTTTGAAAAGTTAAACACAGGACTGTACATAGTTTTAATTTATTTATTTTGCTTTATTGCATAGTTGTATTGTGCTGATATTCTTTTGCATCTTGACAATATTAACTTATATTATAAACAGGATAAAATGATAAAATCACAGACAAATGATGTTTATGCGGGGGTGGGGTGGGGATGGGGTGGATGGATTCTACAACAGCCTGAACTGTGAGTAGCTTTAAAAACTGTTAAAGTTTCTTTTAAAATTATGTGTGTGTGTGTGTGGGGGGTATGTGTGTGTGTGTGTGCGTGTGTGTGTGTGTGTGTGTGTGTGTGTGTGTGTGTCTTACTCTTCTAACAGAAAACAATCACATCTGTAGAAGATACATGTAACAATTTGTATTAATCTTTTTAACGACTACATAATTTCATATCCAGATGTATCAAGCAAGTTTGGTACCGTATTGTAGCGGTAGTAATAAAATTGAGCAGGTTTCGGGTACGGTAGCAACGTTATTTAAAATCAATATATTATAATTTTATAGTTGCTACCAAAGGAGTCTGATGTTTTGTCAATGAAGTACCTTACAATCAGTCATCTTATCCGTACTATAAATATCGCTTCATATATGGATGAATACGATTCAAAATAATGTAAAAAAATGTAGTTTCCAGTTTGATATCTGTGGTAATAAAGCATCTCATAATTGTATGGAAATGTTCTATATGTTTAAATATAGAAAATATATTTCGTAGTGTTAGAGTTTATTGTCTTATGTAATAAAAAAGGTTCATATTTTTGTAGCATATAGCTATGCTACAGTATATCCTTTGTATTCGATGTCCTTGTTATATTATGAAACTGTCACTGTTAACTGCAGATTAACAATAAAAAATAATTTCTTAAGGATGAGAGAATAAACGTAATCCTCATCTCTGTAATGTACTCTCTCTCTCTCTCTCTCTCTCTCTCTCTCTCTCTCTCTCTCTCTCGTGAATAAACAAGAAGAGAAAGTATGGCATTGATGTGCAATTGCAATTTGTTCAAACGTTGTGAGTCTTTACTGATACAAAAGCAGAATTTGCACTGCATTACTTTAAAATAAAAAAAAAAACAAAAAACAATAAAACATGCTATAAATTGATAACATGGTGAACGAGAATAGATAAACAAATAAGGTCCTTAAACCTTGCTTGTAAGCAACTACCCTATTCTGCCACCGTGCTGTAGCGGCAAAGTACAGTGTTACACCCACAAAATGTCCAAATAAAAATGGGGTGGGAAGGGTCAGCGGAAATATTACATTGTGTAAATACATCTAATTGTACACAATCTGATACATTAAATTTGCTTTGTGCTTCTTGCAGGTCACCTCTCTTTCGAATGTTAATACTCTGAGAAATCAGCTGACTGTAATACGGTAACATAATTCGAATGATATTTTAAATAAGACGCCGTAGCATGCCGTAAAGTGGTATAACCTCTTGTTGCTAGTGTCAGGGGAGTGATCGTATTGTAAGAAATTGACGTGTCACAGCGCCATCTGTTGTCATAATGAGGCATTATTTTATGCTACTTTCGTGATGCTAACTTGAGATATCGCAAGTTTATAAACAGAATACTAAAACTTGCAATAACTGACATAGCATTTGCCATACCACAAACTTGAGAATCATTTCAGTAGTTTGCAAATTGCAAGACACAATGACGCAGAAGGAAAGTAGATGTAAGCACTTGAAAGCAGCCATTTACAGCTTGCATCAATGAAGAATAGAAAATTCATGAATATAATTATAAATGTAGCACTTGCAAGCAGCCATTTACAATAACACAGAAGGAAAGTAGCACTTGCAAACTGCCACATACAATTTGCATCAATGGCGAATACAATATACATGGATAGAATTATGTAAGTAGCACTTGCAAGCAGCCATTTACAATAATGCATCAAGGAAGATTAGAAAATACATGCATAGAATTATGACGGTAACCCCCCTCCATAGAAATTGTCACATCTCAGCCAAACCTAATATAGCACGGCAGTTATAAGTACACGAATGCGTAGGACTGGTGGGAACGTTTGCATCTCCATCTCACTATAATATCTGAAATCTTATCATGGAGTGGCGATTGATCAGTTCTATTTTAAATCCGCCGGGTGACAACGACATCGATTAATGTCAACGATTTCTGTGCTGTTATTGCAACAGAAGGGTAGTGAGCCACGCTCATATTTCATTACACAGATAGTAATAATTATTTATAGGTGTTCGTTGCTAGGTACCAGCTCATTACTTGACTCATTTGAAAAGGTAAATTTTCAAATGCCTCAGTCAGAAATGAGATTGAATTCCCACTCGATTTCTATTCAATTCACCTCACCTCGGGACACGAATAGTCTCACCCAATCAAATAAATTGTTCCGCATAAATTCTTATTCGGCTCAGTGGAAAAGCGTCTCCATGGCTAGGTTAACGGACACCCCCACCCCACAAGAAAAAGAAAAAACAAGGAAAAATAAACAACAACAGCAGCAACAACAACGACAACAACAATTATACAACGTCGTCGATAAATGTCGGATTTCAATATCGTGGAGTCTGAGAGAAAATCTCGTAGCTTATTCCATCAGTTTAACGTTTGTCAAAGGGATAATGAAAAGCTTTGATAAAATAGATATGTTATTTTGTATTTTAGCAATAAGTATCATAAGAAGCCTAGAAGTGAAAATCCCATGTCAATATAACCATGCATTTCGGAGCAGAGGTAAAAAAAAACCTTTCAACTTGGCCATTGTACCAGTGCTGCTATCAGACGGCCAACCAAAATCTTCAGCCTATCAAAGTTAATGGATGCAATCGAAAACCAAAGTTGATGTCATATGTATGTTCTTGTCCTTTTTATCTTGACTCTGGAATGCGATGGAATAAATCAGATATATAAATCTCTTGCAGCTGAACAGATTCGTGGTACAGTATTAGCAGCGTTTCCCTGTAGATGTGAAGCAACTTGACCTCTATCAAATACTAAAGTGAAAGTCACATAGATCATGTAGGCCTCCATAGCCGACGATTTCAGTAATGGGCATCATTGTTTAGAATTTGATTACAGGTTCCTTGAAATGGTAATTATTCACATTATTTGGCTCCTCATGCATCCATATTCCATGGATATTTTTGAACGAGGTCAACCAAACGATGTTATCCAATACAACCCGGATTGAATGTCGTGCGCAATGATGTCACCATGAAAGCACCGCGTGTTGTAAACAAAATGGTAATACCATGTTATTCGTTATGACAGACCTGACGTCCACTTTTCTTGACCAAGTTTATTACATGGCCATCATTGTAAATGTGAATAATGATCAAACATTTTTGTCTGGAAGTTTCTGACGACATTGATGCTTCAGAACATTTAACAATCAGGATTAAATACACTTAGGCTAAACTGTTTTTAGAATTAAATTTTAGAACAACAACACATTGACCAGACTGACATACTTTAGACTGCTACATATGTATTTATCAAAAGTAAGACTAGAGTTTACTTGACCCACGCCATTACGAAGAATAATCGGATCCATCTGTTAGACATAAATCACACCAGTCTAATCTTATAGTCAAGTTGATCTCACAGTTCAACGTTATGGTCATATGAACTTTAAGCTGCAAAACGACAAGTCATTGTAACCAGTGATACTGTTTTTGTTGTTATTGTTTATATACATTAAATTCCAGTATAATATTTTTAAATATTGTTTAATATTGTATATCTACCGACTGGCTAATCTCCCAAACTCGAACGGTGCTGATTGACAATTCCTTTTGTCGGTGATTTATACCTTATCAAAGATAGTTGGCTTGCTAACAAGCTTTCTCGTTGTTATTCAACCGAATCAACTGTAAAAGTTTAATCATCAGTTTTATCTTCTAACCAAAAGAATTGATTAGATTGTTAGAATCCTATAAGTATGCAATATTATTCTCACAGAATAAGGATCGGGTTCTGGATAAGATGATAGAACATATCTGGCTGGTGGAATATTAGTAGCATGTGGGGCCGATATACGGACAATGGGAGTTATCATTAAAAACATGGTCCCGGCACTATACGGACAAGATTTATACAGACAAATGGCACACTCTGGGGCACTATACGGACAATGGGAATTTTGAAGAGGAACAGTAGGAATGGAACAGGTAGGGTGACGTCATGGTACTGGACACTTGTAACAATGTGGCAAGTGGCTGACCTGAGGTCTCACTGGATAGTTTCGTATTTTGACACCTCCCTAATTTTTAAGGTAGAAGGCATGAACCTAATTATCATAAGCCTAGCATTGATAAATTCACACAGAAGCTAAATCTGTAATGTGGTTTAGATTTACTTTGAGTTAAGCTTGAAAATGGGTTGGTGTGTTTGGTGACTGCCTGTCACAGTTAGACTAGCATTGGAGATCAAATGCGTAACTTGGGCTGCAAATGAACAGCCGACTTGGCTTACGTATTTATGTATGTCTGCTACAGAGGTAAATATCTAAAAATCGAGATGGTTGAGGGGTGATGAATAGCATGCTAATTTGTTATAGTACTAGTGAACTTTAATCATGCATAAGGCACATACTGATTCTTTTAGCTGCCTTGTCACAGGAAAATAGTCAAAATAGCTCTTTGCTGTCAAAAATGAATGTAAAAAAGAGGGGTTGGTGGCAGTGTTGGTTCAGTATAAAAGCCACCAGTTGTGTAAGAAATTAACCTGATTGCCGCAGTCAAAATCTCACATGCATGCTTTCTACAAAAATCATTAGTTTGTTTTTATTTGTATCTTCAGTGTAAAATTATTCTCATTTTTCTGCAATAGGTCATAGTCGGATGAAAATTCACCAGATAAACTGTCCAGTGAGACCTGAATACGCGCAGCTACTCTAGGTAGGGACAAATACAATAGAGACAGAGACATAGATAAATACAACCATAGATTGATGAACATCAATCTATCATACCCAAATTATACAATCGACTAAAAAAATTTTACGTAAGAGAATAATGTTATTTTTTTTGAGTTAAACATAAATTATAAAATCGAATAAAATATCTTTTTAGGCAAGAAAGAATAAATCTTTTCGAGGCATATGAAAGTGGCCCTGAAAAGGGCCTTTGGTGTTGTGTTAACACCAGTTCGTTAACACAGAGGGCGTCGTACTGATCTTCTTCTCTTTCTCAAACTTCGTCTAACCTCTGGTTCATAAATGATGACCCGATTCAGACAACCTTGTCTTTCCACATAGGTCCTTCTTTTCCAAACGGTTGTCTCGGTGATCCTGATGATTCTCCATGATAATTTAACATACATGAGTAAGTCCGTACGGAAAAACAACGACGATACGAAAGTAGAGGATTCAACGTTGGTCCACATCTTGTGACGAGGAACAGGTGAAGTGAATGAAGTGAATCGCGTTTATTTATAGTTGAAGACTGGATCGAAACGGATTCAAATTGTTCACCAATCCCAACACGCGTTACAAAATTCAGTCACTTCGCGAGTCTGTCTTCCAATCAGAGGAGAGCTACCTGTGACGTCACATTCCCTATATAGGTGCGCTAGCGTCTGTGCGCAGTGAATCGATGCGACATTGTTTTATGAAACATGACGGAAACTAAGTAGACGATGAATTGGGGTGCACCGGCTTTGGAGACGAAAAGCGATGGCATAGCAGTGGCTACCAAAGTTAACACAGCGCTACTTCCAGAAGAAACCGATTTCAACTGGGATTAAGTAGATTTTCTCTCTTCGCAAGAATTTTTTCCGGTACCAGTACCTTCGCCAAATTCTCCTTCTTTACCACACATCGAGGATTTTAAACAGAGACAGAAAGAAGAATTGGAGAAATTTTTACAACAGCAGAAAGAAGCAGAACAAGCTTTTCTCCTTCAACAGCAACAGTGAGAAGAAGAAGCAAGAAGGAAACGACAGGAAGAAGAAGAAGCAGAAAAGAAACAAGGTCTAGGAGAGAAGGAGAACAGTGAACCTCAAACGATAACGGTACTCTTGGACATTTTGATCAGACTTCTTTATTACGACCCGAGAGAAAAAGACCTTCCCGAGCCAAACAGTCTAACCCAGTCATACCACCCCTAATGATTTCTACCAAATCATTGACAGGAGCAAGTCCAGAAGTAGGCCTTGGCCGTGGCAAAGGCTTAAGGCAGTTAAAGCTGATTGCTTCTCGTTCCTGAGTTTGTTCTAAGAAAAGACGATCACCCAAAGACCCTTTTCAGGGCCACTCACTTCTTTCGAAAAGAGATAGTATTCATTTTGCCTCAATCAATTAAAACTCAAAATCCCTTTTATTTTATTTTAACATTATGATGTACGTGTGTGAGTGCATGAGTGTAGGCCCTTATTCTAAACAATCAAAACAAAGAGACACTTACGTTTTTTCAGCATTGTCTATTCAGGTACAAAGTTTTACAATCCAATTCACAACACAACACAACACTTTTTAAAAAGTTCATAGACTTCTTCTTTGTCTTTTCTTTTTTCACTCTCTCTGTTTGTTGAATTTCTTCACTTTGACAGTTTTTTCTTCCTCTTCTTCCTCACTTTTGGCTCGTCTTCTTTTCTTTTCTGTCTTCTCTTTCTGAACGTGTTGGAGTTCTTCCTTTGCCGAGGGCACCTCTTCTTCTTCCTCCTCCTCCTGCTCCTGTTGTTTCTTAGGGCAGTCTGAAGACCAATGTCCTTTCTCTTGACAATGATAACAGGTATCTTTACTTTTGTCTCTTTTGACACTGATCTTGCTTTTTTGACGGTCTGGACATTCTGTAGCCCAATGCTCTTTCTTCTGACAGATATAGCATGTGTCTTGACTTTTATCTCGAAAGGAGGGAGAGTAGTCCGTCGGCTTGTCTGAAGAAAACTTTCGAATGACACCTCGCAAAGCTCTAATCAGAAGTTCGATCTGTGTGGGTTCTTCCATTCGGTTGGTCGACTTGAGAGTGAAATGAATACTGAGAGGGAAGGTACCAGCCCTTTATATATACACTGAACCCGACATGGATATATAGGGGTCCATGGCGTTTCAAATGTAGTCATTTGACCTTTTGCAGTCAAGATGAAACGATCGCAGCATTTCGTAAAGAAAGGAGAAGAAAGTAAGAGGCAGAAACGTGATTTATCGCCTCGCACAGTAGCCGAGGTCTTGGCTCAAATTCATGCCAGCGAATTTGAAGATGAGATGAGTGAACCAGAATCCAGACCCAGAGAGTCTACACCAAGTCAAAGTCCATCACCACCAGTAAACCCTGAAAAGGATTTTCACATTCGAGAAACGCTCCTCCAGAAAATTTAGAATTGCGGCCTACACGTACACGGTGAAATTTAAAGATTTCAGGTCCGACGTACCGATGGAGAAAGCAAGAAGGGTTCATCACCAGTGTGCGGGATTCTTTGTTAACCACACTGAAACAGCAATGTGAAGCCAAAGAAGACGATCGCTTGAGACTTTCCATCCATTGAAGTCCCCCGTTTGGATCGAGTTTAGCAGCTCGGCAGAATTGACACCTTCCAAAGTCATGGACAAGATTCATCACGTGCAAAAATCCAATGGCAAGTTTCTCATCGCCGACGGAAATACGACACTGTTGATGACCCACGTTTCTCTTCCCCAAGGGACAGGACAACGCAGAAAGGTATTATTGGTAGACGACCTTTGCAGCATCCAACGCAGCATCGTTCAAATTAACAACACTCAAGACCAGATGTGCTTAGCCAGTGTCATCGTGGTGGGACGAACGTATACCGACAAGAATGACACGGCAGAATGGAAAAGAGCCTGGCAAACTATTCTGAAATCAAGCCGATCCAAACAACGAAGAGAAGCAGAACTCCTGTTACAGCAAGCGGGGTATTCAAAGACATACCCTGTGGCATTCCTGAAATGCAAAAGTTGCAAGACGTCTTGGCTCCACGTTACACCTTGAAAGTATACCCTCAAGAAGTGCGCGGACCTCTGTTGTTTCGAGGCAAGGATTTCAAAGACGGAAAATACATCCACGTCTATCACCATGATGAACATTTCGATGCCATTACCAGTATCAGTGCATTCCTGGGATACGGATATTACTGTGAGAAATGTGACTATGGCTATAACAATCGAAAGCAACACAAGCATTGTGGATCGAAATGTGAGGGATGTTTAGCCTCTAAACCCTGTCTTGACGAAGGACAAGAACGAGTGCATTGCCCAGCTTGTCAGAGCACTTTTGTCAGCCCTACTTGTTACCAACAACGTCTAAAGACGCAAGGTTCACAGCAGAAATGTGCTTGCCATGTCCTGAGATTGTGCCCTACTTGTGGACAAGGTATACGTACCAACAGTGCCAAGGCGCACGTCTGTTCAGGAAAGAAGCGACGTCACATTTGTCGCCAAATCGTGGACTTGGAACACCAATGTTACATTCAAAAATACCAATCCTAACATGAAGAAGAAGAAGATAATGACCAGAAGAAAGGCAATTTAATCTTTTCGATTTCGAATGCATGCAAGAGATTGGCATTCACATTCCTAATTTCTGCGTGGCTCACCGAGCGTGTGAGAGGTGCATCCAAGAGCCTATCTCTACTCATTGCCATCACTGTAGCAAGATTCCTGGAGGACGTGCAAAAATCTTTCGGAGACCGAACACGCTGACCGATTTTGCCCAATGGATCTTAGACCCTATCGACGAGACGTGGAGTCAAGAAGACATCTAACGTTACGGAGATTGTCATCGCTATGCCACGGTGATGGCTCACAATTTCTCGGGATACGATGGGCAATTTCTCCTCAGATACTATACTGAACAAAGTACCGAACATCCTAAAGTGACTTTGAACGGAGCCAAAATCATTTCCATGCAAGTGAGACAAGTGCAGTTTAAAGATTCGATGAGTTACTTGGCCATGACTTTGAACCGCATGCCTAAAACGTTTAGAATGACAGAAATGGCCAAAGGCTATTTCCGCACTTTTTCAATACCGAAGCAAATCAACATGCCGTTCTACCCCATTTGCCTGAGGCTCACTACTACGTCCCCGACAACATGCGTACCGAACAACGAGAAGCTTTCTACGGTTGTTACCACACTCACACCTCGGACTCCTTCGACTTTCAGGTACAAATGTTTAAGTATTGTCGTTCCGACGTGGACATTTTACGGATTTGCTGTTGAAAACGGAGGGATCGACCCTTTGAAGGAAGCCGGTACCACTGCCAAAGCGTGTTCCTTAGTGTACCGCCAACGATTCATGCCCGAAAACACCTTGGCTGTCATAAGTCCTCAAACGACGAACTTTGTCAAACGTCAATACTCGGTCAAAGCCCTACGCTGGCTACATTACTTGTGCAACAAGGAAGACAAATTGATCCAACACGCCCACAACGGAGGAGGCGAAAAGACCATCGGAGGGTATTCGGTGGATGGCTGGGACTTAGAAAACCTCAAGATCGTGCACGAGTTTAACGGGTGCTTATTTAACGGATGTCCCATTTCCTACCCTCAACTTAACACGACAAACCAGTTTTTACAACGGACCATGGAAGACTTGTACCAGGCCACTTGTCACCCACGCATGAAGTTAGAAGAGCAAGGATACCAAGTGGTAGAAATGTGGGAACACGAGTACGATCACCGTTTGAAAATCGATCCCGAGTTTAAACGCATCGTGGAAAGTTACAAACTGCTGGACCCACTGAACCCGAGGGACAGTTTGTACAGAGGACGGACAAATGCTACCTTCTTGCTATGCCAAGCCGACGAGGAGAAAGGAGAATAAATCAAATACTTGGACATGTGTTCTTTGTATCCTTACGTGTGCAAATATTGTCACTTTGCCGCAGGGCACCCGCAATTGCTGACGGAACACACTGACCTGGACAACATTCGACAATACAAAGGATTGATCAAGTGCAAAGTCTTGCCTCCCATTAACTTGTACTATCGCGTTTTACCTCACCATAGCCAAGGAAAACTGATGGTTCCCTTGTGTCGTACTTGTGCCAAAACGTGCAACCGAGACCGACCTTGTCAGCATAGCCAGGAAGAACGCACCTTAACAGGAACTTGGGTCAGCGTGGAATTTTTGAAAGCTCTGGACCTGGGATACCAACTGTTAGAAGTGTACGAAATTTACCACTTTCCCAAGACAGAGAAATACCACAAGGGCGACGAGACTCAAAAAGGCATTTTCGCAGACTTCGTGAATGCCTTTTTAAAACTGAAACAAGAAACCAGCGGCTATCTTTCCTGGTGCCACACTTCCGAAGGCCAAAAGAAGTTCAAGGAGAAATACTGGGAACAGGAAGGCATCACTTTATACCACGTCGAGAAAAACAAAGGAAGGCGATCGTTTGCCAAAGTGATGTTAAATTGTTTGTGGGGCAAAATGGCACAACGACCGTGTTTACCCAAGACGGAGTATTTGACTGAACCTTCCCGCTACTTCCAGACGATTCACGACAAAACCAAATACATGAAACACGTTGACGTCGCTCGTGAAGACTTGATCTTAGTCAATTACGAAGAAGAACTGGACTTTGTAGAAGCCAACGAATTTGGAAATGTCATCATTGCGGTTTACCTGACAGCCCATGCTCGCTTAAAACTGTACGAAGCTTTAGAACTGTTAGGAGATCGTGTGCTGTATTTTGACACGGACAGTTGCATCTACAGCGATCGTCTGGGTCAACAACACTCTACCTTCGAAGGAGACCGTTTAGGAGCCTGGACGGACGAGCATCCCGACGACAAGATTCTAAGTTTTGCAAGTGGCGGTCCCAAATATTACGGCTACGAATACCGTGACCCACAAGGAAAAGTACACACGGAGTGTAAAGTGAAAGAATTGACTCTCAGTTATCGCACCAGTCGACTGGTGAACTTTGGCGTCTTGAAAGGATCCTTGTAGTCTGGACAGGATGGAAATTTTAAAGTGACCAATCACGAACCGCACAAGATTGTACGTTTACCCACACACCAAATCGTCAGCCGACCCTTGGAAAAAGTCTATCAAATCGTGTACCAGAAGCGAGTACGGCTTCCCAACCACTTTACTTTACAGTACGGTCACGTTGGTATAAGAAAATGGTTCCAAGCCGATAGTCACCAACAAGAAGGATGACTTTGACACAGCATGAATCGACTGAGAAACCCACAGAGAACTCCAAGTTCAAACAAAACCATTTTCCTGTTTTCTTGCCTGACTATTGCAGTTGTGTCAGTCGATTGGAAACGTTTCAAAAATGGCGCACAGTTAGGGAAGGATTACCTACTGCAAATGTTTTAGCTAGAACAGGATTTGTCTACTTGGGACTTGAGATTGGATTGGGATACGAAGTACAGTGTTTCAGTTGTGGTCTGAAGTTGCGTATGGATCGATGTATCTATAAAGATTCAGCTTTTCTGGAACATACTCAATGGTCTCCGCACTGTCCTTACCTTTCTATGGTATTTCCACCCATGATACTACAGTTCAGGTATGACGGTACTGAAGGCAGTACCGATGTCCAAGAAGAAAAAATAGGAAGACTTCTAAAACTGGTCATAAAAAAGGGACGATGTAGAAACTCGAAACGTCATTACGACTAGTATAAAAAGGGACAACGTCCAAGACCGATAGTTTATTGTCACTACCAACGCCAAGCGAGAAGGATGAATCCTTTCAAACAACAAGTATTGAGCGTAAGACTCAGGTCCAACAAGAAACTCGAGTACGATGCTCTGCCTTGCGATGGCACGGATGCCTTACGCTATGACCTGAGCGATTCAGTATCACATCATGGAAATTTTGCTACGACTGTACCTACCATGGAAAGTGATGCAGTGGGTGTCAAACCTGACGGATGCGAAAGCGATACAACTCGTCATCATACGTCTTTTCACTTTACTGGTTTTCATGGTGGATGTCATCATTATGAAACCATGCGTCTACCACCCTACGGATGTCATCCCAAACTGAGCAAACTCCTACATATTTCACCGTACCCTCATCGAAATGAACCTGTAAAGACGAATAATCGTTCCCAGTGCGTTTGCCTGAATACTGCGACTTTGAAAGTCGGATCCACACCTTCCGAGGAAAATGGCCAAAATATCTGGGAGGATCTACCCCCGAAGAATTAGCTAGAGCCGGATTTTTTCTACTTGGGCGAAGGGGATAAAGTCAAGTTCTTCAGTTGCGGTGTGTCACTTCACGAGTGGGAGAAGAAAGATTGCGCTTACCTGGAACATGCTCGATGGTCTCCGGATTGTCACTACCTACCTTTAGTGGGACCTCGTCATTGAAGTGGTATACCATGTCGTTTAGGAAACCAGCTGCTTGGCTAGGAGTCAAACGTTGGACAACACCTAGACAAGTATTTAAACCCCACTGGAAAAATAATATTCAAACATTACTAAACGAATTGCAAGAGAAGATCTACAAGGACATTTGTCAGGGACTTGTCAGAGCAAAATCTCGATGGGTGACTGAGGAACTTTTATGTAGAGAAATTCACAAGAGGAAATTGACAAAAGTCAGCAAAAAAGTCAGATTTCTCTGGATCAAGTGTGCGTTCTTCCGAATATTCCGCTTTAGACCATTTACATTTGAAGATTTTATTGACATTCTTGACCGTTTCCTGGAATGTCAGTGGCCAGAAATTACTCACTACATTCGTTACTTTCGCTGTAGAAGTGTTGAATGATATAGTCATGGATACTTTACAAGGGAACATTCGTGGTTTGCCTGTGGAGTTGATAGAACGCATTTACCGCGAGTTGGTGAAAATACAAGTGAAACGCAAAGAACAATTGCATCCGTTACGTCACCGATGTTTAAACCCCTGGTACCTGAATGATATAAAAGGACTGATTCTGATGAAAGTGTTCCAGTGTTCAGACATTGATCAACTACTCGTGGACGAGAAGGATTGGTTTGCTGTTAGTGACTGTATGTACTACAAGGTAGACTTACTGCAACGAATTCCAGAAGAAGAGTTAGAGGGTTACCAAAATCTTTTAAACAACGTAAACTTAGTTCAAGAGGAAGCTTCTGAACGGTGTGTTATCTGCAAGTTAGTGACTAAATAATTTAGATTTGCCACTGGAGTACGACCATCTCTGTGCAGAAAGTACACTTATTGCCTCCGACAAAAAGAGGTATAAAAACGGACTACCATGCCACGACCTTTATCATTCGTAATACAACAGATTCCGTGAAAGGAAATCAATGACACTATTCAAACGGTGGAGGAATACGATCACCTATTACTAGAACTGTGTCCATTGAATTGGGGTCGACGTGTAGTGTGCGTCTTAGTTACTTGCTTTCTGGGATTTCGTTTACCAGCCGATTCTTTGTGGACTCTTTACGAACAGTACCTACCACTCCAAAATGCATGACAGTGGTCACTTTAAATGCACACGAAAAACTCATTCTACTCAAAGCTTTGAGCTTTCATCTCGATACTTCTCTACAACCTCTACAGGAAAGAAAGATTCGTTAACTTTTAGGTACTGAAGATGTGTACGATGATGTGTGTGTAGCTTGTGACTTACACCCTCACCGGAAAGATGTACGTGACTGGAAAAGTTGGGTTTTCGAGGTTAGGACAAAAGAAGTGGCACACTATGCCCAAGATTTATCATCCTAAAAAATTAAAACATTCAGTGAAAAATGTAACTTTTAGACCAGTGTTAGTGACAGTGCCAGAAGAAGAAGAAGTCGCGACCGAGAAACCCACTCTCTTCAGGACAGGACCGTTATCGACATCCCCGAAAGGCCATTCCGGGAGGACTCTTGTGTGACTGTGCCAAGGAGTGTAGAGACTCTAAGAACATTACACACTGTCCCTACGATACCACCTCTTGATCACTACAAATGTTGTATAGAGACTTGTTTATATTCCACTATAATCGTTTTGATGTGTCTTTTATTCATGTACTTAGCCATTTGGCTTTTATGTATTTTTGTCTTTCGTGTTGTTCACAATTAAAGGTGACAATAAACGTGTCCTGAAAATGTATAAAAACTCTTGTCCTTTTTGTCTTCCTGTCAAAAGTGACATTCCTTACACTACTACTACTATGGCTACCTCTACTGTCTCTGCTCCCTCTTCCTCCACTTTCAAAGTCATCGACGAACACTTAGATCGTGCCAGTTGGGAGGCCTTGTATCTTCGCCATCCCTTTAACATGCTCATTGCCGGACCTAGCGGTTCAGGCAAAACCGAATTTGTCAAACGTTTGATCGAACATAAACATCATTTGATCAATCGTCCATCTCAAAGAATCGTGTGGTGTTACAAAGAGTGGCAATCGACGATCAGCCTTCTGCGAGAAGGTCAAGGCTATTTCATCGTATTTGTGAAAGGCATTCCTGTCGAAGACGACGGGATCGTGTCTGAACCCAGTCAAATCCATCTGGTTATCTTCGAAGACATGTTAGGAGAAGACGAAGAAGAAATTTAACTGTGGTTTACGCGCAAAGGGCATCATCGTAATGCCAGTGTCATTTACATCACCCAAAATGTGTTTCAACAAAGTAAAGCCCATCGTACCATCAGTCTCAATGCTCATTACGTGGTGTTGGTTAAACGCCCTAGAGATAAATCGCAAGTGCAAGTGTTAGCCAAACATTTAGAAACGCATTGGCTGACTCATGCGTACGACCATACCACTCATACCCCACACGCCCATTTACTCGTGGATTTAAAACCCACCACTCCCGATTATTTGCGATTTCGTACCCATCTGTTTCACCACTGGTGCCAAGACGGAGGGCTTGTCGTGTACACGTCCCCTTCGTCGAAAAACAAAAACCACAACAACCAAAAAATATCTATTAAAACCTCGTTCACTTGGGGTCTGTCTCACACATCGTCAACATAACGTCTCTCCAGTCTCATCTTCCCGTCAAATTGATTCGTGCCTTGTACGGTATCAGTCGCGAAAAAAATCCACAAATATGTGCTGGTGTCTTAGAAGCTAGTCTTAAAGAAGTCTTACGATGGTTTACGGTGACAGCACGTCAATTACTGCAAGGCATCATTCAGATTCCAGATCAAACCAAATGTTTTTTTGAGAGAAACAAAGTAGCCTTGACGGAACTAGCCGATCCTCGCATCGACACTCAAACCAAAAAGCAAATCATTTTGAAACCTGGAGGTAGCGGTTCTTTGGAAGTGTCATCATTCGTTCCGTCTTAAAATGGAATTTTAATGCTCCCAAAGTCGTGCCCAAGAAAAAATCCACTCCCAGACGTACCCAGAAGAAAAAGAAAAAGAGTAACGGTGTCAAGACCAGGTCACAACCTCAGAAAAAGAAAAAGAAAAGCCCACAGAAAACAGCTTCTACTCGCAAGAGAGGTACTGCCGCCAGGACGCAACCTTACATTCGCAAACCACGACCCGCCACAACAACAACGGCGACTGCGTCTCCAGTAACCTCAACATCTTCCACTTCTCCGTTGCTGGTGATGCCTGCCAAACCTGATTTGACACGTGTCTTTCCTAATTTAATGAAACATCGGAAACCCTTGTCTCCAAAAACGTCTCGTCCTGCGGTGACACCCTCTTCCTCTTTAGCGGCAGTGGCCGCTGCTCAAAAAGTACCTGCCCCCAAAATCAAAGTTCAAGAGATATCGGGCATGTTAAAGAGTTTACTGGATTTGTCCAAGCAAGAACTGTCCCGATTAAGTCCGTTGCAAA
>JAECUM010045815.1:0-18436 GCA_016617855.1 Megalonaias nervosa
TTTTCTGGATTCGATAGTGACGAGTTCTTTGTCAAAGATTTTCATGCTGACGAAGGCATCGTTAGCCACGAGCTATTTCGCCTTCGCTGGTTATTGACGATTTCGATTTATTTCCTACGTCTAATGTTTTCCACGGTTTTTCCGAAGACTCTGTTGTTTATGAGTTTGAAGAATTTTTTTACCGAAATTAGTAGTGGCTTTGGCTCATTGTTAGGTGTTGAAGTCGACGTAGTATTTCATCCATGGAGATTATTTAAACTTGAGAGATCGATAGACTTTCTCAAGAACGAGTCCGTGTTGGAGAGCTTGTTCGAGCAGTCGATGATGTATCTTGTAGTGTGTTTTGTGGTTGAGATTGGGTACTAGTTTTTTATCTTGGCATCTCCGATTCCAAATTGGTTCTTTCCTCGAGTTGTTGTGGAGAAAGCATCGAGGATGTGATGAGGAATCATTCAGCGCAGAAGGAATAATCGTCGTGGAGATGAGAGGGATAAAGGAGATCGTCTTCGACGAAATAGCCAGGATCATCATCGTATCATCATCGTATCCCGCTTGTCTTCCCCCGACGCACTGTTCTCCGGTAATCCAGTGAGAATCGCCCACAGGAAGGGGTTGTGACATCGCCCATCCCTATAGATTATTGGTTTCGAAGTAGAGGATGTAGGTGGATGGTTTGTTGGAATCGTAGTGTTTCATGAATTTGTTGTTGGCAACTGCGCGTTTTTTGATGATGGCTGAGATTCCACCGCGAATCATATGTTCGGTGAACATGAACATGTCTGGATATGTAAAGAGTTCAAGCTGGACTTGACTCGTCTTGAGGAAAGCATCCCAGGAGAGGCCAGGCGAGGAGAAATACAAGAGTAGATCGAGTTCGTAAAGATCTAGACACATGTGTCTGAAATTTTTGAAGACATCCATGAGTAGAAATTCAACCGTTTTCAGGTATAGGTCGTGATAATCGCCTAGAGTTTGACAGCCGAGATCGTTCCATATCTTGTTCGCGTAGTGGTATTTCTCGTCGGTGATGTTGGAGAGTTGTAAGTGAGAATAGAAGGAGTCAATGGGTGGTAACGAGGTTTCATCGAATCTCGACCACGCATCAATGTATTCGCAGGGATAAACTCCTTTTCACTGGAGGAGAGGTGCATTAGCTCCAAATTCATTTTCTAGATGTGTGAACATTAGGACAGGTTCTAGCAAGTTGTTCCAGCGACGACTCCATGAACTGGATCGAATCGATGAATCGAAAAGGACAAATCGAAAACGACATGTACTTTTCACATCGTTGGGGATGCACTTGATGAGACAGAAACCCACCTCGGCTAGAAGTGTTCTGACGTGTGGATGACTGAACGCCGCGATGATGAAGTGTCCAACGTATCCTTGTAGATTATGAGCGATTACTGGGATGACGTCAGGATATTTGAAGAACAGATTATAATCGGCATGAGCAGCTCCTTGATAGTGACCGGTGACATGACAATGATCTCTGACTTTTAAATTGTGTGGTTTAAAGTATTCTTCGCAGATGTGACATCGTGTCGACGATGCGTGCTGTCTCAGTTGTGACGATGTGAGTGGAGTGATCAGTGTTGGATTTTTCGGAGGTCACTGATGCGTTTCCATTGAGTACCAGAAGACGCAATCCTCACCTCGCTGCTGCAGATACGGCGAAGACAAACGCTCATCGACTAAGCAGCATGTGTTATAGCCGAGAGCGCACGGGACATGTTTGTGTTCCACTTGAGTGAAAGAATGGATCAGATCATGATAGGGTCGCTGTACATTTTCGAGGATCTCTTCCGAGTCAAAGACGATGCAAAACGTGTAAGCGTATTTCTGTAGTGGTTTACGAACTATAATGTTTCCTCGCGTGGCATCTGAACGGTTTGTAGTTCTTGGCAGTATCCCGACGAGACGTGATAATGTAGTCGCTACGGTTGAGGAAAGCACTGCAAGCAGCGATAGCAGAAATAGCCTTGGTTCTTATGTTGCTTGTACTGGGATCGACATAACCGACTAAAGTCTTTGATGTATACGAAATGGTGATGGTAATACAGTAAACTGATGCTGCGTTGTGAGGCTGTTTTGGAGATCATCATTGGATAGATGGTGAACTGCTTATTGCCCGCTTTCCTTTCATCGAGATCAAACACGTTGATGGAGAGTCCATAGTTGAACGCATCCAGCTTAGGAACGTCTTTGACGGCTACATTAAAGGTGATGTCGGCAGTTTTGATGATATTAAGATACGACTTGCAATTGTCCTCTGCTGGATGTAACACGGTAAGGATGGCCAACACGAGACAGTGGTGATTGTTGACTTTGATGTTCCTGCATGCATTGGTGGCTACGATTTGTTTGGGAAGAGGTACTTGCTTACTTCTGCATAACGGTGTGAATTTGGAAGTTTGAAGCGAAACAAAACTGACTCCGACCAAGACCCATGCCGATCCCGACTTTTGATATTTGATGCGACATTGGATAAACGATCAGCCGATGTCGACGATGTGACTTAAATCATCGCTACGATACGTGGTTAGCGATTTCTCTCTGATCCACACGTCGATGCTCTTTTGTTCCTTCACAAAATGAATGTTAAAAGCTACTCCGAGTTTGATGGCCGTGTATGCTCGCAGTTCTGCATCCACGGTAGATTTTAGTATGCGTTGCAGGAGTTATTTGTTGACTCCTCGATCAAGCACGTAATCGTAAATAAATCCTTTGTCAGCGCCTCCATACGCTTTCTCGACTTGTCTGGGTGGTAAAAGACGCATGATCTTATTGCGCTGTCGCTGCAGGTCTCGTAGATCGATTTTGGGTACTTTCATCTCGATGTCAGCTCTCCTCAACCTGCTCATTACCTCATGCTGAAGTCGAAGGAGTTTGGAAGGTTTAGCGGTTTTTCCCGTAAGTGCCTTGTACTTGTCTCGCAGTTGCTTCATGTACTGCTGCTTGGTAAGAATCTCTCTTCTTGCCAGTGCACTGTACTCGTTAACGAGCTTACGACGGAAAGGATCTCTTTTTGGTATCTTCTTCAAGGAACCTCTGACTTGTTCGATCAGCTCATGCAGAGCGGCATTCGATCTGGGATAGGGTACGTGGGTACCTTGAATGGATCGAGCGACGTCCCTAAGACGACGAGCAATATCATGCTGCAGGATAAAATCTTTCCCTGGATTTGCCTTTCGTAGACGTTCCATTGACACTAGGAAAGATTTTGGTCTATCCTCGCAATGATAGTTGTGTATATAATATAGTCCCATCTTCCATTCCTTTACTTGCTTGTTATTTTTTGTGAGATAAACTTTAATCTATTATAGAGCAAAATGCCTCTGCATGGAAACGATCCTGGAACGCTATTGAAAAGGCTTTGACGAATTATACCTTCCTGATTAGTATGGTCATGTCTCTCAAAAAGTTCATCGAACAGCGAGCTGCCTTAGGTCAGAGCGTCCTCGAAGACAAGGTAGGTCAGCAGTCCTGTCAGAGCGATGTGGCTGAATAACTGTTCAAGCCCACCCTAGCGAAGATCGACGAAGCCAAAACGACGTACGATGTCAAGCAAGATCAGCTGATGAACACGATGAAAATGACTCAACAACAGCAAGAACAATTGCTGGAGGAGTTAACAACCCCAGTTCCAGAAAGCGACGTCGCCGCGCTGATAATCGAGCCAAAGCTGAACAAAGAGGAGAAGCCAAGAAGGCCGAGCTAAAAACTTGAAACAAAAAGAAACAAAGAACCATCAGCGACACTGCAGCAGATGGAAAAATTAAGGAAAAACCCGAAGCCATTCGAGAAGAGCTCAAAAAGAGGAAGAAAGAATTCAGCGAGAAAAAGAAAAGTTTCAGAAAGAATTTTCGAAAGAGGAATTAGCCAAATAAACGTGAGCAGGCTAAGATTAGCACCGCTGCAAACGAGTTGACATTTAACATCGGTTATAAAAATCCTTCTACGTTAAACAAGGAGTGGCTGAAACACTTAGTAAGAGAGACGCTTCCAGAAATCAAAGATCACGTGACATTGGGGCCGTCTGCAGAGGAAAATTACTATAAGGAGGTAGCTGCACGTCGCTTGCTATGTCATGTCAACCGAACACATGGACCATGGACTAAGCTAAACAGGGACGAAAACGAAAAGGGATATCTAGCCCAGCTGCTTGAGGAGTCAAAACAGTAGAATGTTGTATTGTGAGAGGAAATCAAGATCAAGGAAAGAGTTTACTGCTCGATGGGCCAGACCAATGTTTCCAATGCAAGAACTAGACTTTCCCATCGCGTAGCCAAAACAACAAGCGCTGGCAGAGAAAGAGTTATCGAAAGAGGAGATCATAAAACTTATGGCAGCGATAGAAGAGGATATCAGAAAATTGCCTATTTCGAGTGGTCATGATCTTGAGCATCAAAAGAGGAATCACAACAAAAAATGAGTGTTAAAGCACACACGTCTTTACGACAAGGAAAAGGCATCCGCTCCTATCACAATCCAGCCGAGATCGTCACCGGGATCAAGTTACTGATCGCTTCTAAACAAGCAAGACATGTAAGCGTGGACATCGATAACGAGATGGTGGAGATCCTCAATCGTCTTCTGGATCAAAAGCTAGAGTCGAGGATCAGTATCGTATTTTGTATGAGGACTTGACATAGACATGGCTCTCGACGACACCACGTTGCTGTTCGATTTGAGCTCGGTCACTTCCACGGTGCAATATTATCCTCCCGCTAGACTAGACCAGCAGTCGGCGTACGAGATCTCGTTGATTTCCTCCAAAATCTGAAATAGTTTCTTTAACGTCACAGCGATCAGCAATCAGTTTTCGTACGTTGCTCCGTCGCCCTATATTCAGGAGAAAACGATCACGAGGCGGGTACAACATCACCGACATCGCCACGGAAATCTCCAGACTGATCACAGCTAATGGAGACGCATCTGCCAATATCAACATCGAACCAAATTGCTCCACTCTTAGAAAAATAATCATGCTATAGGGAAATTACCTCGTGTGATTTAACATCGCCCACTCGATCGGATCCACCCTGGGATTTAGCTCTGGCACCATTTTGTCGCAAAATGGAGTGTACGAAGGATATCTTCCCATCCACAGCCTCCTCATCAACTGCTTGATTGCTCAGGGATCGTTGTCTTCGGTCTGTTCGGCTTCCAATGTGATTTACTCGACATCGACTAACGTTCCTCCAAGATCGCTCATGCAAATTCGTCGTAATTCTTTCATTTACTCTCCCATCCTGAACACGAGCGCGATCTCGGAAATCACTTTGTGGCTTACCGATCAGTCCGGAAATGCCGTCGATAATAATAACGAAAAATTCACCTATTACCTGCACGTGCGTCGTACGGTCTGATAAAAAAAATTTCTCAGATAACATAGCAAACATGAGACGAGTACAGCGACATAAATCGTGGGTGGATTTTTATCGACGCTGTTTTCTTCCGTGCGAGCAGCCCTTCCATGCATTGCAACCAAAGCTGCTCCCATTGCTATCAAGGCAGCCAAACTGGAGCTATCGGAGCAGCCTCTGCCACTAGAACGGCCGTGGAACAAAACAAAACCCCAGCAAACTCTTGCCCGTGACACAGTCAGCGTTGTCAGCAGCAGCTCCGATGCCTGAACCGTCCATACAGGGCAGGCAGGCTCTTGAAAATACGGCGACTGTCCTCAGCAATAGATCAGAAAAGATTTTACAAGACAAGGAATTGGTGACGCGATCATTCCCTTCGTCAAGACCATGGTTCGCAAGTTATTTGCTTCGTCTTTGCATCTTTATGACTGGCTTCAGCGACTGTAGCCATTACCGTAGCTACCCAAAAGGCGGTCATGAGAAACGCCATCGTCACATCAACTGCTGAATATCGAAATGTCAAAACAAACGAACAAAATAATAGCATTTCATATAACACCTTGCCGTACGTTCCAATAGAAGTCGCACTGTCACCGCAGCAGAAGAAAAGCATCGCACTGGCAGTCACGTATAAAAGACATGTCTCGATCAGGCTGAAGACGTCAGCGCTCGTGGGACCTGAATGGATCATGCTGACGCAACGTCAAGCTACTACAGTAGCCAAACATAAGGCTGCGCGAAAAGGCATTGTTCTGAAATTGTCCACATCTCAGCTGTAAACAAGAAAGATTCCTCGCACCTCTGTTAACAGGAATCGCTGGATAGTTACTTCCAAGATTGTTCGGCATCAGAAAAGGACTCCAACTGCCGAGAACCACCCGTGGTAAAGACATGAGAAAAAAGGTTTTAAGCAACATCGACAATGAGTACATTTTAGGATACAGCGTTGAACATTTCCGAGGTGTCTTTTCCGAAGATCAACTTCTCGAACACAACAAGTCCGACGAAAGCTGCGTCATTAAATTGCAAAATTATTACGATGGACATGGCACTCATTGGGTCGCCATCGTCAGCGATCCCCATTACAACGACGTCGACTATTTCGATTTGTTTGGTTTACCTCCTCCAGATGAAGTCCTGCGTTATCTCCAATCAGCACGCAAAGGAGCTGTGTACAACTCGTTGCAAAGTCAGGACGTCCACGATAGCACGTGCAGAAGTACTGCATCGATTACATCCAGTCAGGCATGAAGGACAATTCCCCGTCAAAACTCTTTTAGTTTTAAAAAATGCGCAGTATTTTCCAAATAATGTCTCGCTATCATATAATACCATGAACTCGTGGTGTCTTGAGTGCAAGACCAAAATGGAGAGTGTTCACCCCGTCGAGGAGGTCACGAAAAATAATCGCCTCATAATCATATCGAGGTGTGCCGTGTGTGGTTTGAAAAAATCACACATTGTCACCACTGAAATGTAGAGTTGATCTGTATATAAAATAATGTATCATTGCAGACACTGCGATCTCGATATGAGCTGCGAAGACCTTCGCGTGAAAAGAAACCTGTGCGTGGGAGATTGTAAAGGCTGTGGGCAGCGACAAATTATCGGCGAAACCGTGGACGTCTATTCACTGATTGGAAAACTTCCCAGACCTCGTGGAGGATGGACGTTGCCAGGACACAAATACTCCGCACCGTGGAATCCCCTAGAACAACAACTGGATAAAAACGATCAGCCACTGCCCGGTCAAGAACCCTACAAAGGTGTTGATGGCATCGTTATGCAAAACGACATCTGTTACAGAGATCATCCGGACGATAAAGCGGGACGCGATCAAGTCACCCTGAGAGACTTAAAAGAACTCAAGGCAACAAATTTCAGAGAACGTGTAGATAAAGATCTCGTACGTGGCATCATTGGCAGCAAACATAAGCTGGGCATCGACGTGTCAGAAGACATTTCGACGCTGGCAGAAGGACTGCATAAACCCACCCTCAAGCATTTTCCAAGACGCAGAGTCATCACAGTTGCCGAAGACAATATATGGAAGACGTATCTCGTCGACATGAGAGATTAAAGCGCGCACAACGATCATTTCAAATATTTCATGAAAATTATCGACGTGGTCAGCAAATACGCCTGGTTAATTCCTCTCAAAAGCAAAAAAGGACATTTTATCGTTGAAGTGTACAATAAATAGAAGGTGTAAGAAAGCCTCATAAACTCTGGGAAGATCACGGTAGTGAATTTTACAGCAAAAGCGTTTCAGCTTGGCTCCAAATAAATTATATTGTCTTGTACAGCACACACAATACCATAATAGCATCCGCGTCGAACGGTTTAACAGAACTCTCAAAAATCGCATGTGGACGAGATTTGCAAGCGATAACACCAACCGATACTTAGATTTTCTGCCAGACATCGTCGACCAATAGAATCATACCTGTCATCGAAGCATCAACATGACACCCGCGGAAGACTCTTGGGCTGATGAAAAACAACAAGCCACAGACGCCGTATTTTTTAGGTCCAAATTCAAAGTAGGTGATCACATCAGAATCAGTAGACAAAAATCCACATTCGATAAAGGATACACCCCTAACTGGACCGAAGAAGTCTTTGTCGTCGATACCTTTCTAAAAATCATTCCAGTCACCTACACGCTCAAAGATTCCTCATGAGAACCTATCCTAGGTTCTTTTTACGAACAGGAATTACAAAAGGAAAACAAACTCTATTCAGAGTCGAAAAGGTCATCTCTACCAAAGGTAAAAAATCTCTCATCAAGTGGTTTGGTTATCCTGAACGATTCAACTCGTGGATTCGTACATCCTCCTTGACTAGGACGACAGCGCCTCCGAAATAATCTTGTCGTACTCCTCGCCCAAACTCTTCACAGAGACCGTCTTACATTTTTCAGCGTGCTCGTGAAGACTCGTCTTCTCAAAGATATGCCTGAACACATACTCAAATTTTATGAATTTCACACGACCTACCTACTGAACTCGAGTCACCTTATTCAGCCAGTAATAAAACTGAACTCGCTGAGACTCTGACAACTGAAAACGCTTCAGCTTATTTTTTATGTAATACTGCTGATTATACACCGGACGCTGATGGCTGGCTACGTCTCACCCACTCCTCGTTCTCATACCCCTCTTCATCGCTCTCTTTACAATAAATTATCTCAGGCACATAACTCAAATCCTTATTCGCATATGCTATCAGCTCCTTAGCACTCTTTAACCACTCCTGAGACTCATCCTCGCTTAATTCAAATACTGGCCTTTTTCTCTCCTCACTCAGTTCCAATCGATCTACACTCCATGGATAACACGGAAGAGATGTGTTCGCTATATTAAGAAGCACACCTCCAATAAAGTGAGCCAGAAACCCCATAACCCAGTAGTAGATTAGAAAGGGGGCACTCTCGATCACTTTTTACCCCCATTTCTATGTACTGCTTACCTAGAGGTATTAAAAACATAAATATTTTTCTTAACAAAGCACATTCTTCTAATACCATCATCTTAAACTTCAAACGTCAGATACGATTACCCATGGTACCGATATAAATTCGATAATATAGACAGAATGAAAAAAGATGGAATAATTCAGAGACAGATGAAAACATATTATGCTTGCTTGTAACTTTTGTAAGTACATCTCGATATTATTTTTAGACTGGGCATTTGCATCTGTGATGCCCAGTCTAATAAAAATCGAGATCTACTTATAACATGCAACAATAAGTCTTCAAGTGCTGCCGACCGCTGGAATTCCCTTTTCACTTATTTTAGTCGCCTATCGGAACAACGGATACATTTCGTGTTGGTGTATGTTATCTTTAGAAATAATATGTTCTGAATTAAGCTTTCAGTTTTATAAATGTGAGGGCAGTAACATGACTGGTAAATCGAAACATTACCTCGTAATGGTGTCTGTCAGATTTCCATTATGTCGCAAATCTTGCTATTATTTAAATTGTTCAAAACTTGATGCCGTTTTTCGTATGCACGGACATATATATTTCAGAGTTGTGTATATTATGGAACTACATAACACGCTATTATAGCCATGCACATTTCACAACATTTACTAAAACAGCGAGGAGAGGGGGTGAACCGACCATTTGGGGGCGTTTTTAAAGGTCCGTTTCTAAACTTGAGGCCTTCAAAAAATGTTGAGACCTTGTATTAAAATCTGAGCCTTCTGCGACGGCATCATGAGGACCGACCCCCTTGTAGGAGATGTCAACGGGGGTAGCAGGGTGTGTTATAAAATAACTAACTGATCATTGATGTGCTGATGGGTGATGTGTAATTAAATCGTTGTTTTATCAATAATAATGAGTGATTCGGCGCTAGCTGTGGAATCTTGTACAGCTAAACTAGCTCGACTAGAGGCAATTAAGAAATATCTCCCCGTCCGTGATTCTGTCAAACAGCAGCTACAACAGCGTCAGGAGGCTCAAGTGAAATTTACAGAAGGTACAGAGCAGCTATTTAAATCAAATGTCAAACTAACCCAAAAACTGTTACAACAACTGAGGCAACACAAAAAGCTCTTGAGACATTACCTGTTGATATTGCTGGTCGTCTTCAATCCGCTAAATCAGCACCTGAAGAAAAAGAATCGGAGAGGGCTTAACCTGTGATGTACTAACACATCGTGGTCATAAAAAGCAAGTTGGTACAGTAATCACTGGATCGCCGGAGACTCACGATAAACTTTACCGCGATAATGTCCTCGACGATGTTGATCGACTAGAAAATCTGACTGGTGGAAGACAATCCACAACACATTCTGCAAAATCACCAATAAAACAGCTGCGATTTAGCAGAGTTTATTGACAGATGGTATCATGGACAGACACGTCTACCGGGCACTTATCGATGACATTTTTGACGATCACTACATCGATTCACGACAACACAATTAGATCGGTGATATCAAAATAACATGATCATTCACAATGCTCAAAGTGGGCCTGAAATGATAAGGGTGACAAATTCACGAATACCAGTATATAAAGTTATCTAAGGAGATGCGATTGGTGATGTTGTTCATGGTCTATTCAGAACAGTGGCCCCAAAAGCGATCCCGACTGCAAAACAATTAGGAATGAAAGCCATCGATGTTGTTCGCGGCAAGGCTATTGGTGCTGTTGGTGAAACTGCTTGTAAAGCATTCTCGGCGGTCCGAGACAGACTAGCACGATTAATACGACGAAAACCGCAGCCGCAACCAATATAACTGCTCAGCACCTAAGTGATGCCAGCAAGTGTCAGTAAACAAATAAATCAAGCCGCTAATGAACTGTTGAAAGAATTAGCGGGTGATTAAGTCGGAAATATAACTGCAAACCTGGTAGCGGGTAGTGGTTTGTCTCGTCCATTAAACGATCGTGTGTTAGAACATCATTTTGGACAAAAAGGAATATAACAAAATCTTCAAGCATGTATCTTATCCCGCAGTGGACATGGACGCACCAGTACTCAAAGATGAGTCTGAAAGTTATTATCAATTTTATTCTTATGAAGCACGAGAACCAAACCAACGCGGACGAATCCAATTACAAGTTCAAGATGTATCCAGGTATTTTTTGCCCGTCGAGACATTCATTGAAATTCAGAGTATACGTTTGAAAGGCGACGATAATCCATACGGCAATCAACTAAGTGGGTTCGTTTACAGTGGTGTTAAGGTGTTATTCAACAGTGCACGATATATTATCGACGGCCGAGAAATCGAAATATGTCCTGATAATGTTGACGTTGCCACGACGATGTTGGGTCTCGCGAGATATTCCGATGATTATTCACGGTCCGCTGGTCCGTCAATGATGTTTGCAAAGGACACTGTGGATAATGCCGATAACCGACCTTATCTTCGTCAAAGGCCTAAAAGTAATCGTGGAGTAAATGACGCAGATGTCTGGGATGTACTCGTCAAGGCCAACGCGGATTGCAACTTGTGATTCTTAGCATGTAACAATCAAATTGATGCTCACTGGAGATTTAGCTGCGTGATAACGTTGTCACATATCTTTGGTTTCTGTAGAGATGTTAGAAAAGTTATCGTAGGGGCAAAACGTACAAAGAATCCCAATCCCACATAGCTTTTCAGATATAATCAAGCCTGTGCGTGGAAGGCATCGCTGGAAAACATCATGGATGAGCATATGACGAAACAGTGACGATATAGCAGACGCATGATCGTCATCGACAACGTTGTATATGCGGTGTCCGCTGTAGTCACTGGAGCAACAATGTTAATCGGTACGTTATTGGCGACGTATATGATAGTATCCGCAGTTGGAATCGGCGTTTCTATACTAGTCGGCGTTGCTGGTATTCTTAACATTATCTCGAAAAAACTATCGACGTGTGCGAGTAAGAAAGTATATGAACACACAGAAGCCCCTGACGATGGTAACAAATGCACATGCCGCTTATATCATCGCTGATATCATCTGAGCTGAATGACGGCGAAATATATGATTATGAATTGAGGAAGGCAATACCGATGACGACGAGCGACCAACCGTCTTGGGCGACAACGTCGCAAGATCCCCATTCAGAATCCTTATTAAAGAAATAACTGCACGACTGGAACAGATTGTCGTTAACACATCACCGCATCAGCGACGCCAACGCAGCCGGAATTCGACATCAGCTTTCCTACACCAATAAGTGCGCCCAATGGTCGGTCACTTGAGATTGTACTGGCATATTTACGAGTTTATCGTAATTAGCCGAACATCAGAGCAAAGTCATGCGGTGAATTATCCGCAAACAATTCACTGGTATTCGCGCATAAGACCAAGGATGATGAAACCGGAAGTAGAACGGCGATAGGGAAAGTACTAGGGATAGCATTTCCAAGTCTAGAAATTAATATAGTCGAAATTGAGAGTCGAATAGATAAAATGATTGATATTCAGTTGTCACAACTGGGTCAAAAATGGGAATCAGTAATAGGAAAAACAAATCTCAAACAACGACCCAGATGGCGTGGTCGTTATATATCACCGGGTATAGTTAATATTACTTCGACGATTTCTGTAAATCTTGTCTATGACGCTGTGGATGGTAGTTATCAGATAGGGGGTCACGGTCGGGGATGCAAGCATCCCAAGGATACGTTCTTTATAGCTTTTCTCCGGAGGTTCCGCTGAACATTGATTATGTCAGTGCCCACTAACTTTGTTTATTTACGATGACATAATTCGTCGTTGTTACGAATATGATTTCTTCTGACTGATCAAAGTGGGTATTTATTGGACACCAACGGAGAAAGATTAACGGCGAGTTTGTATGTGCGAGACAGGCAAGGAGCGACCAAACGTCGCGGGCCAAACAACAACAACAAAAAAAAAAAACAAGCAAACAAAATAACAAGAACAAGAGAACGATATGTTAATTTTTTTTTTTATTTTTTTTTTTTTTTTTTTTTTTTTTTGTTTTTTTGTTTTATGTAGCTGGAGACCTTTGTTCGATCACAGCGGTCTGTTTCACGGCCTTGGCAGTCTATAATTAATTTCGGTAAACTGTGAACGTGGAAACAGAGTGTTCGCCCAAGTCCCACATACGGGATGCTTGCAATACGAATCCTTTGATTCCTCCACAAGTTCCCTTAGCCGTGTTGAACGCTCATTCGCGTTTTATATTCCCGGAACAAATTCAGCAATAGCGCTATCGCTACTGACACGTGAAAAGGACTATTCAATTGCGTGTTGGAGTAATTTTATAAATCGATATTCTGCTGCTAGTGTATATCTACGCACTTCACGTCGCTCTTGTATCATTTCCAAATAATCGTTGATTTGTTCAGGATCAAGTTGATACGTGAGCGGAATACCATTTTTTTTTTAAACTTTCCCATTTACAGAGATAATCGCATTAGTATTGTCTTGGTCTATTCCACAACAAATATATTTCTTTAATTAATCACAAAAAAGGGACGACCTTACCCAGGTGGTGTTCACTAGTAGTATTTCCTGGGATTTATATATAATATAGATTTGTTCTATATACAGACACGCTGATACTGTAAGCTGATGATGTTTCATATGCTATTTTACGGTCAACAGGATCTGTACTGATAAATTTTAATTTGTGCATGGGCAAACACTCCAGCGAACCGCTACGTGCAAATCGGCTTGCTAGCAAGGTTCAGAGGGCGGCCCAAGCGAATTTGACCATCCCAAGAATTATGCGTGTCTATGTCAACCAATTATCATCCATCATTGCATTTACCAATTTGATTGTCAGCGCTATATATAACATCATCTCAACCAAGCACAGCTGTCTCCTCAGCATAACCACTAGACTATGGAGGGTTGATATAAAAATTTATTTCGGAACTGATATAGATAGTTACGCATTGTTGAAAAGCAAACATGAGCGGGCCTCCCTTCAACTTACCACCCCTACCCTTGTGAGTCTCTTAGAGTCCCCATGGGGGCGGAGCCCTCGTCGTCCGACGTTTTTGGATTTTCTAGCAAATCCCGCCTTGAAATTAGCCTTTCCTGGGGTATACATGCATACAAAGACACGCAAGCTGGTTTCTGTGCCTTATAAAAAAAATGAAGGATCCCTCGGGGGATCTCTTTGATTTGCTAGCAAATCACACCTTGTATATAGCCTTTTCTTGGGGAGTACAGGTTAGTTGTTGTGCCCTATAAATACAATGAGGGATCCCTCCGGATTTACTAAACACGACTCCTGTTAACCTTGGCCACGCCCGGCCATCGATAACATGAGTCGTGTTTACACCTGAATAGGTGTAACTATATCACTGACTGGGCTTTTATACGATGAAATCAGTACAGGCCGAGTTCATAGTTATTGGAGCCAAACCAGGTGTATAATTACGCGCTGAGTCGGGTTGGTAAATGAAACCCATAGTGTTTTGTTTTCCTCCTTGGAGTGTAGCGCACAGACACACTGAAATCAAACCGCGTTATCAGGTCCAGTGGTATTAAGACAGACTTAAATGCGTCATTGCATTCTTATCATTCATGTAGGGGCCGGCGCAGTCACTTTTCCCGTACCGGATCGGTGCAAAAAATATTTCATCGGTCCCTGGCCTCGAGAAATGCTTGATTTTTTACCTGTCGGAACATTTCCTTACTTAAAGATCTCACTAGTGCCCCTCCAATTTCCTCCTCTACGTTTTTACAAGCAGCACATTCACAAAGACCCACTCCAACATTCAATCGCGAATTCATGTTATCTTCATCACATTCAACAGAGGTTCAATCACAGAAATGATTTGGTTTATCATTGATGATTTTATCATCAAATATATCGTTCTATTTTCTTCAATTAATAATTTTATACGATTAGTTTCAGCTCGTAACATTTTTTCTGTTGAGATAATCTTTAGCATTTTTCATTGGGCTACTATTAGTAGGCCGGCCACTATTGGTGGCCCGCCACAGTTTCTTTCATTATAGTACCGTTTCCGCGCCCTGTATTTTCTGCTACCACATGGAACAGAAAGCTCAGAACCCTAACACCCACACCTCATTTTATGCAAGGTTTTGGCCCTAAACTCCCTATCCGAAGGCTTGCTGAATGATAGCTACAATGCTCGTTATAAGAAGGTTTTCCACATTGGGTTGTTGATCCAATTATCAGCCACCGGTAAATGTTTATTGCCCACGACGTCATTATAGAATAATCTAGGATAATCTTTAATTAAATAAATATTTTGCTTTAAATATATAATGAGTAGTTTAAGTGTTGCAAAGGAGTTAAGGGAGAAATATTTTCAGCTAAATGGAATAAAGATTCCGTTTCTTCGATCAAAAGTGGCTCAAGAAAATTTGCAAAATGAGATTAGAGCCTTTGAAGCAGAGAAGGGGTTTGCAAGATTAGCTGTGCTTGTGCCCCAAAAGGCTAAAAGATTTGATTTTGATAGAGTAACCGACAAGAAAAAAAAAACGCCCAAAGGGCCGTGGGCTACCAACGGTTGCCAAGACGGCCCTGCCATATGATTTACAATTACACGAATATATTTAAGCAGCTAAGGAGTTCAGGAGCGATAGCGCAGAGCACGTTTGGTCAACATTTCGAATTGATAATCCTCGGACTGATCTCCATGACAATATTTTTGTCGATGCGTCGATGAATGACCAGAGGGCAAGGATGATTATTGATCGCCTAGGGAACGATAAGAGGTACTTTTTGAGATCAAGTTATTGTCGCCGGCGATCATGATGGCCCAATGTGGATTATCCGCGATAAATCAGACCCTGCCCGGGAATCACGACGATGCCAGCACATCCTCGTCGTAGATCAAACTTCTAAGCCGGGAATGCTGATAGGTATTAACAGGACATATCTTGTGACTGCCGTTGTTCATGCACTTTAAACGAACCTAAGATTGAGGCTCTTCAACCGATGAGGATTGCTAGCACCCAGACTGGTATCGTAAACTGCGTAGCTCAAAGTGTCACAGAACATTTTATGAACGCACGACCACAAAATGGACTGACAGAATTACGTGCATAGAGAATAAAAGAATGGGCCGAAAGTGTTAGACAGAAGGGATCAAAAATAGAAAACATCATCGCATTGGAAACAAATTCAATTTCCGACAGTAGTAGAAACAGTAACCGACGAGGTTTTGTACAATTTCAGCAACTTTCAAACGAGAGGCGCCCCGATGCTGATAGTCGACCACAACGTCCATTCGTGAATGGCAAGCGTAACAAAATTTCCACCTCAAAAAATACCAGATTTTATAACGTTTACATTTTCTAGTGTGTTTATAATATTAGCAAAAAAGGATCCAGTATCAGTCTGGCTGTTTCAGAGTGATCACGAATCGGGATCCAATGGATCCACGTTTTGATCAATTCGTGCTACCATCTGGCAAACTTTATAGTCCAGAATCTCTTCATGAGCAGATGACACGGATAACATTAAAATACACAGACGACAGAAATGTTGTCGATTAATTGCTGAATAATTGTTTTACAATCTCATCTGTCGATGCTAACTTTTGCCGGCAAAAAATGCATGATGCCCAACATCAAGGGACTTAACTGAGGACATACAGCGTTCATATTTTGAATTCGGACATGATTGCAACACATAATACAATCCTGATGATGTAATTTCTGTTGATATTGTGGCTTGTTATCCTGTTAGTTTTCTTGGAAAGAGTGAATGCGAGCCTTATTTTAAGCGATTTGATCATCCGACGCACGAAATGATCCCATTTGCAAAAAACGGTCCGCTGCCGGTGGATTTCCATGGAAATCTCATTGATTTAACTGGATTTGCCGAGATCAAATAATTTGTGTTTGCCAAAAATATTCACCCGCTTATTCTTGTTTGGTTTAGTCGTCATTGTAATAAGACTGCTGCGTCAAAAAAATGAATGAGTTCGGGCTCCATTAACCCTATTGATATTCATGCTTGGTAAGGGAATACTGACATTTCTGAAAGTGAAAGAAGCAATAATTTCGTTTAGGCCACAAAAGAGTGTATGGCTGGAAAACCCAGACGAACTATGTTCGCTCGCCGAAGATATATCATTTGCAAAAGATAAGAGCGCAGAAAACATTGGCAAATTTACACATGGAGTCTCATCTGAAAACAAGCGCCGCTGCACATGGTTAATCTTGGACGAAGAATAACTTGATTTTATAATTGCTGATATGGCCTAAAAGGAGCGTTAGCCATCAGGGAAGATTCAAACCTACCAGATGGAACTAAGATAAGTACTACTGTCAGTTACTGTGATGGTGATTCACCGCAGTTTATTCACCTGAGATCTTCATTGTTTGCATATGTGTCAATAAACCTCTTATCGATGATCAACTTATTTCCAATTGACGCCGTTAGAGTCGCCACGGACTCATTTTATATCAGTAAATCAAACAGGAACCTTTTAGAAAATATTCCAGTGTTGCGTACTGATAGCGCTGCTCCATGAGGCCATTGGAGAATAAAATATGTGCAAATACGTAATTATTCTGAATTTGCAGATTATTAACCTCTTCCTCAGTATTACTGCGGTGGACTGCAAGACAATTCGTTATCACATCGGCACTATCAGTTCATGATCCCATTTCGTGACATAATACAGTTTATCTGAATGACCCAAATGGTTCTGGTAAAGCAACACGTGCGTTAAAATTGTTTATGGGGATTCAGGGACCGATATGATAGTTTTAACGCCTTGCGATGGAGATGAAAGAGAAGGGGGTTTAATGCCAATACATATCACAGCTTCTTTCGATGGCGCGATGATGAATGGATTCACGAGCGAATGGGCGAAAAATATATTCCTAAAATCATCATTTGGGACTAAAGTTTCTGGATTTAGCCATCGACAAAATCAACGGTGATTATCATGTGCGGCGATCATGGCCAACCCCCTCCAATTACAGGAGAATCACCACACAGCTGGCCGAAAAATATGTCGATTATTGCGAGGAAATGTTAGATGACCACGGCGCCGTGGACGAATCATTAAAAGCACTAAAAGTAATGATGAGACTGAAACCCGACAGGATCCAATGTGAGATAATGCGCAGTGTAATTCCGAAAAACGACCATTGGCGATTTCTGGAACTTATGATCTGATAGTTGCATCCAGGAAAATAGTTCGCGATTCACTTCAATCTGAATTATATAGGGAGAAATTTCCCGAGTTACCAGTTCCACTGTGTTATCGTCCAGCGGATACTCGTCTTCAGAATACTCTCGTTGATAATCCAGGTTCGGCGACCCAGCAGAACCTTGTTCTTAATGATGTTGTACATGTTCCCATTGAACAAGAGCTATATGTCAGTGGCGTAAAGAATTTGGAAAATTAACTCAATGGCAACCACTGGTTCTTCTCATCTGGAAATTTAGCTACTTCAGGTATGCCCAATTTGCTTCTGGCAGGGGACTGCAACTTTTGCTGGTGGACTCCTAGCTTTAAAATCCTAGCTAGACTTCTGCATGACTTGTTTCTTCTTACTTTTTTATATACTATACTTATATATATATATATATATATATATATATATATATATATATATATATATATATATA
>JAECUM010045816.1:0-15674 GCA_016617855.1 Megalonaias nervosa
ATCAAATATATTAAGATTAAATGGAATCCCCAAAACGTGGTTAATCGGTAGAAGCACGTTGTCGAAGCAAATATAGTGGTCCTGTTTTTCCTTTTGATCTTGAAACATATAATTCAGATTCAATTTGTAGTCAGAAAAGACGGAAACTATTACAGTCTGGCATCCATGCTCTTTTCGTATAAAATCTGCCCTGATTTGGAACTAGCATCAGATATGAAACATGTTTTAAGTGTCCATCTCACGGCAACGGTGCAAGATTGGTTGTGAGGCAAGCGAGTGAGTGTCCTGCCAAGAACATAACGTTTAAAACGATTTTTGTCCCTCTCAGGCCCGATAAGAGAAGAGTACGTATTGTGCTTTGCACGCGCCGCGTGGTCGTAACGGCCTCTTAGGTTGTTGAAAACTGATACTTTGATCTCTACACCGAATGGAGAAACAGACGAGAATTCATCAAGGAGACCAGATATTGAAGATTATCAGGGGAAAATACTGGCCTTTGTGTGCGTGAAATCTTGAATACAATGAAGAAACCCGCAATTTTCTTCAACAAATTTAGTGTACCGTCGTACTCGCTTATAAGTCCAGTCAAGCAGCAAACAATCAAGATTCTGATATGCAATCGCATAATGCGCTTGCAGAAGCGAGTCTTTGTTGTTTGTTCTGCTGATTACTCCTATCAAACTTCACAGACCCAGATCTGCTGGCGCATTATGCGACGGCAGATCTGGGTCTGTGCAGTTTGCAGTTGAACTCGACTTATAAACAGGTGACGACGGTAAATGAAAGCTTAGCAATAGCTCCAAGAGCCATTTCTGAATAAAGGAAAAGTGTCTAATATTTTTACCTGTTCCACCGTAGGGCTGTAGTAAAATATTAGGCCAGTCATGATTAAGGACTTTTATTGGACGTGCCGGCAATCAGTTTAAACTTTGTCATACTCCGTTTAGATAAACACAAATGAAAGTGAGAATCATTCGATTTATCGGAGCCAAGATTTGTTGCTGTACCGGCTTTCACCAGTAAATAATTTTTGTATCGTTGTACGAGAAATGAAGATTTAAACTGCACCAGGATTTATCCAAGACCTAAAAGTTGTAGGAGCTTGACATGTATACAATAAGAATAAAGGTCATTATCGTGATGATGACCATTTGGGCCTAGCTCTGTCAAAGGGTCATGGGCGCCCGCAGCACAGGTCAAGGGGGGTCACGTGACTCCCCCTGGAAATATATTCCGACAAGTTTAATCATGCAAATGAAGCTGAAAATATGTCACAAGATTCTGTTCAAAACGCTTAGTAAAGAGTAGCTTTATTTTCAGACCGCTTACTATATTAACTCTCCCGACCGTGAATGACTGACCCCCCCCCCTTGCAAAAAATCCTGACCCCACCCCCTGCAAAAAATCCTGACCCCCCCCCCACCCCCTGCAAAAAATCCTGCGGGCGCCCATGCACATGGTATCCAAATTGAGCAGACATTTTGGGTTAAGTTCTGTTACAGGGTACCTAAATGGAGCAGACTTTTTGGGCCTATCTCTGTCACAGGGTACCTAAATGGAGCAGACTTTTTGGGCCACGTTCTTTCACAAGGTACCTAAATGGAGCAGACTTTTTGGGCCTAGTTCTGTTACAGGGTACCTCAATGTAGCATACTTTTTGGGCCTAGCTCTGTCAATTACCTAAATGCAGCAGATTTTTTTGGGCCCAGCCGTGTCACAGGGTACCTAAAATGAGCATACTTGATGTGCTTATCTCTGTCACAGGGTACCTAAATGGAGCAGACCTACTGGGACTAGCTCTGTCTAGGTATATAACGGGAGTAAAATTGCTACATTATTAAACGAATAACATCAATAAAACGAATTTATTAAAAAAACAGGAGTGAACGTGCATTAACCACGGATTGTCCGAACTTGTTGTTTAAATAACGAGGCTCCCTGGTCGTGGTAAATAATATCCGTTTTGATACACCAATACCTTTTTATAATCGGTGTGGTCAAGTCAATAAAATTTTATCGTTTATATTCGCCTTTTTCCTTGTACTTAGATTATTGGCGATTACACATAATGTAACTGTAGAATTTTATTGCTTGTGTCTGCAAGAGTTACGGATCGCTGAACACAATGGTGTGAGTTCTTTTCAATGGTCATTCTTTAGGCGGAGAAAACGTATACAGATAAACAGTATATAAAATGGTCAAGTAACAACTTCTGACTTCGTTTTCTTCACTTTATCATGAGATTGAACATCATATCTTTAGAACGTCCAACGTCTTTTAAAATCATCTTGATATCTTTCTGACTTAAGTGTGATATAATCTAAGTGTGCTATGTTCTAAGTGTGGTATATTCTAAGTGTGATACATTCTGTGTTAGTGGCGTCACTAGGGTTGGTGTCACCTAGTACAGTAACTCATGGTATCACCCCCATGGACCCCCTTGGTAAGAGCTTTTAAGACACAAATAACAAAATGAGAGTATTGTATTCCTTAATGGAGATCAAAGTGACTTAAACGAAAATAAAGTTAAAGAAATAAACATAAAACATTTATACATGCCATTGTTATTTCTGGAGCTAGTTTCATTCCTTTTTTCGTGTAGGTTAATTAGTTTCTGATCCATTTTGATGCAGTGTTAATAATACATTGATAATCAGTGCAAATTATTGACAAACTGATGCTAAAGCAATAAACTGACATTTCAGATAAAACAGAGACAACCTTGACTGCAGTCTTAAGTAATCATTCCTTTTTACTTCTGATTGCTTGAAATGATGCTAATGCCTATTTGGATAATTCAGATAGTTGGCAATATTTTGCATACGTCTTTTCACTTTGTATACAAATGATTCTGTGCTGTCTTTACCTCCTGCTCAACAGGATTCTCCAAAGCACATATTAAAAATGTAATCCAATATTTCATCCATAATCTCCTCAAGAATTAAATTAGTAGTTTTAAAAACGTCGATTTTCTTATTGCCATCTTGTATATCTTCTTCAGTAATTTTATCATGTTTAGCCCTGTTTTAACTAAACTTTATGTGTCATAGCCAGTGGAGACATTTTCTTGGTCGATCTGGACCTGAAAGTATAAAAGATGCATATAGTATGAAGTTAAGTTTGTCTAGTTCATTTTCATTGACACCTTCAGGCTAGGTCAAGTTTAACCATCTATGGTAAATGTCCGTAGATATTCTATTTTCAGCGTTACATCAGACTTAATGTTCTGATTCAATGCTAGTAAATTCTAACAATTGTCCAGATGTTCTGATTCAATGCTAGTAAATTCTAACAATTGTCCAGCGTTATACTAAAAGTTTCATCATTGCGATTTCCTTGTTTCATTTATTCCCTGAAGAACTTTTTCGTTGCTAATCATCGTACTAACATTAAGCAAGTTATACACAGAATGCCTTCTGGCAAGGTTTGCAGTAGCAGCTATTATTATAAAACGTAGTAAAATGAGTTAAAACTGAGGAAAATAGGTCTGTTAAAACATAGTGTTGAATAATTTGCTTCTGAACTTAAATCGTGTTAAAACATGGTGTTGACCTTAAATCGTGTTTATGTTAACTGTTGATTTTGTTGGAAAATAAACGGAAGGTGGCGAGAACAAACATGAAGAACTTTATAAGATTAACAAATTAAAAGAGAATATATTTTCACAATGATAAAAGATGCGCGTAGAGTGGAATTGTAAACAACAACTTGAAAAAAGTTCACATGAATATAGAAGAGCTAAAGCTGAAAAACTAAGACGGGAACAAATAAATGCAAGCTAAAGCAAGAGGAAAATACTTAAGATTTAATAGGAGGAGGAATAGATTGTTTTGGAATTTTAGGCTCTATTTATACAAATATAATTTTGGCTCGGGTACAAGCAGTAATAGAACCGTACCAGCAGAGTAATTTAAAGAACCTGTGTTAAAAAATGCCAAAGACTGTCAGCTAAATCCTATCCCAGAAGTACTCTAAATTTTCACCGTAAATTTCCATAGTAACAAATTTGTAAAATAAAAAATATAATTATCACTCTCGATCACGAGATTCTGCTTTCAGCTATTAAGGCACTTACATCATCATTCTGGCAAAGTTTACAACTGGCTAACCCTCTAACGTGGCTTTTGAAGGAAATCCTAGACTTGATCATAGCAGTGTCATTCGGCCAGTGAGAAAATGTTTAAGTGGATAAGGGTAAATAAATAAAGGTAAAAAACTTTTCAGCATTAAAAAACAACAAAGCAACCTCCAAAACCCGCTAGATTGAAAAACGTTTTAAGAGATGAACATAGAGGCAAACATAGATACTTAATTCGAAACGTTGTTCGAGTCTATTTCATACATATCAATTAGCTAGGATATAACGCTGCTCCCTGCTGCACCATCTTTATATGCAATAATTTAATCTGGCAATGGTAATGTCTTTAAATTACAAGAAGAGAAGAAAAAAAACCAAAAAAAAAAACAAAAAAAAACAACAAACTACAAATGATTTAATTTGAGATTCAGAACTGTTATAAAGAAATATAACGGAGCCTGTAGGTTTCAGAACTAAATAGAAATCAGTACGGCAACTGTTTCTCGTGGAATGGCTATATAATTTCCTTGTTGAGGAGTTGCAGGAATAGCATCAGGGTTTGATATTCCGGCAGCCGTTAGTGCGTTTGGTGCATCTGTACTAGGGTTTGGTGATAAGGCTTTCAAGAAAGGTTGATTTAGGTTTTATCACAACCATCATATCGTAACCTCTGTCATGTGTTAGTTGAAATATATTGATGATATGGTAAGAAATAATTCGCTTATACCATACAACTGATTATTATTTTTTCATATCATAGTAAAAGTTTTCGCAGTTCAAATTATTGTATAATGCATCTGTCATTGATAGATTCATTTTATCTCATTGCCAATACTTTAGCTTGTCGAAGTACAAAGCATACATTAAGCAAGTACTTAGTGCTACTACAGTAAAACCTACATAAATAGGTTTGGATAATCTGATTTTCGTGATGTTTAAAATGACTCAAATCAAAGCTTGGTTTATAATGATCTGATGTGATGATGATCTGAGAGAATATTAATAAATGATTACACAACAAAACATTTATTATCTGTGTTTTGGACAGTAATATATCCATTTGATTCATACACCTACGTAGGTAGTTCTATGTGTTATCTTCCACCCATAGGTTGAAAGCTATTTCCAATAAGGGGTTTGATACCTACTTATTTTTCATGATTAAATTTAGTACAAAGCACATATAAAAAAAAATTGTATTGTCAATTTCAATCCCATTATTGATTGTTGTATTTTTAGCTCGAATTTATTATTTTTAGATGAAAGTTCACATTTGTTTTAATTACGATTGATAAATCTAGCTGGACCATTACAGAACCAAAATCATCTAAGTTTTCTAACTGTGATCCTCTTTAAATATGGTCATGCATTTTGAGAACATGCAAAAATATCATGATCATTCCGACTATAATATCTGTCCTTGTTTCATGAATTTTTAAGTACTGAAGCTTTTATTTTACGTTCCTTTTTATGGTTTGTTTGCATATTCTTTTCAGATCTTTAGCTGACATTCGGATTAAGGGTCTGTTTTATATTGTTATAACATTCTTTGGTATGGGAGCATTAATACTGTATTTTAATCCTTTATTTATTATTTATCTATTCAATACAAAATTAGTATAGAATTTACAATTTCTGTGTGATGACATTGAAGATTTGATCATTGTTTTTCCGCATGAAACGTAACACTAATCTGATTATTTGCCATTATTTTTTTACCTCATCTGTTACAATTCCTCTTTTATCTAATTAAATGAACATAACTTTGACGACTATGGTATACTGTGTTCATTGTTCCACTTCATCTACTGGTTTTAATTTACCACATCTATAACATCTGATCGTATTCATTTATTTTGCTTATTTACTACTTATGTGCTGCATATGAATTTCACAGCTTGATTTCAAATTATAATCAATGTAACGTCTACATCATTTATAGATTGTAGCTTTTCAATTATTTTATTTGTTGTGATTTGTTCAGTATTTAATTAGCATGCAAAATAATGAACAAAGTTTATTCCATAAAATATATTGGATTTCATTTCCTAAACCGATTATTATTTGTTTACAATCGTACAAGCAGTAACGTCAATTTCTCCCGACTATTAATGATTGTTGTAATTTATTATCATAAAACATCTGGTACAGTACTTATAGAATCCCGAGACTGTTTCAAGGGAATAATTTCTGCGTGCAAAAATTTAATTATTTATCCTTCGCCATGATTAATTTGGTTGTAGTTTTATTTGCGTTTTAAACTTAGGAGGTGCGATAGTATACATTATATTTACTGACCATTTCTTTTACGGCTCAATATTTTAAAATGGCTCCCACTGTTTAGATAATAATTTTATCCTTTCCATTTAACGAATATACTTTTTACCTTTCAGTCTTACGGTCGTTAAAATCTTTACAAGCTCGTACAATTTCATCTTCAATGTCATACAGAGATCAAATAAATTTCAGTCGGTGTTATGCCTATTGATTTTTTTACGACTCTTATTATATCTGTCAATTTAGGTTATACGTCACCAAATTTTTGTTTCAGTTTGAGTAAAATATTGTTACATTCTAGCCTTCAGAGTTCTATCCAGTCTATCAGCATAAGATGCTATTTGTTTGTCGAGTGGGATGGGAAATATATTTTCTTAATTTAACATTTCTTTAAAGCCTTTCGTTGTAAAATTCACCCTCTTACAATGTATATTTCTGTTTTATGTCTTTAAACATTTCTCTGAGAGCCCTGAATATTTTGTCTCCTCGTTTTAGATTTCCACCGCTAAGCCCATACATAATTAGAGAAGTTATATATTACTATCAAATTATATTTATATCTGTCGTTGTATTTTCGATATGCTTGTATGCCATGTTATGTATATTTAATTTGTATTTGTTAGGTTTTCTCAATGATTATATATTATGTATAATTGTATTTTTGACATGACCAAGAGTAAGTTAATTTGTGTACCTGACCTGTACCTTTTTTGTAAATAAATAATACGTAGTTAATATTTCTCTATGAGTGTGGGTTATATACTATCATTATAATCAATATAGGTGAACATGTTCATTTTTGGTCTGGGTCTAGGATACTGAAATTTCCACATACAAAATCCTGGCCTGATGTTTACCACATTCTTTATTACAATTTTAGCAACAGACTATATCTTGTAAACAACTTAGAATTTTCTAGAACTTCTGAATCCCATCCTGGTTCGTTGTGTCTTAGTTTTTATATATATATAATCTTGGTTACCTGAGAAATTACTCGTTCTTGCATTTAACACCTGAGGTAGAATTAGTTTTATTGTTCTACTCAGTATTTCATTAGAGTTGAATTATTTATTCAACTTGTTATTCACTGGAAATACAAATTGCTCATCTTTAATATTTTTTGGACTGGTACATTAATATGGAATTACGCTGATTTCAGACAAGAACATTTTTCAATTACATCATTGTGATACATCAAAAGACTGTCAGCACATCATGACAATTCAGGCCATTGGTACATTATCACGTTCGAGACTACAGCACATCAACAGGTTCAATATTTTAAATTATTTGGAATACCGCTGGAATTCAGCTGGAACTTTATACATTTGGACTTGTGATAAAACTTTTATGACCATATGGGATTTAATTCGTAATACTATAAGTTTCTTTTTAAATTTTCACTTTTGTATTTTAGGGAAATAAATTATACGTTGAATTTTACTAAACTTGATGGTTTTCGCTCTTTTCTGTTACTTAGTTTAAGCCATAGAGTCATAATAGCTAACAATGTCTGTCTGCAGTTGCCTTTGAGAATCAACATGATTGACGTCAACCCTTTTGAATCGAAATATTTTTCTTGAAAACATGTGTAGCGTGTATTGCTGAGTTAACGACTGTCCTTACTCTACCTATGTATTTTCTCTTGTCTTTTGTAATTTGTTCCTATAAATGAATTATGTTTATGTAAGCAACCTGATTATTTTGATCCTAATACAAAAACATATGATACTCATCCGTGTCTGACATCGATCTAAATTGAAACAATTATTCCAAATAAAATCACAGACATAACGAGTTCTCTGATAGTAATTCAGTAAGATTTTGAAGAAGTCGTATAGTTTTATATTTCTGTCAACTATAACAGTATCTGAAAAGGATGTCTACGTATTAACTAGATTAGAAAGTGTCAAAGTATTATCTATGATAATTGTCTTGAAAAATAAGGTGAGGTCAGATCAGGTAGACTCGAATTTACCTCTCACTAGAATCAAAACAATAGTCATACATGTTTTAAAAATTTAAAAATAAACGAGAATTACATATATTTATAATGACCACAGCATGGAATTTAATAGTCCTTTAATAGTACAAGTATAGCAAGTATTATCTGAAATTATATCCACTGCGAACAATGTAATGATTTCAAATCTGTTTTAAAAATAAATTTGCGTGAAGTCAAAATTTTGTCTCTTCTGGTTTAGACAAATAGGATATAATTAGGCTATTAAACATTTCTAAATATACCAAAAAAAAAAAAAAAAAAAAAAATTTCTTGGTTTAAAAAAATTTAAAAAACGTACTTGAAAATTAAAATGAATACTGTTCTAGCAATTGACAACACGTAACAGATCTTTTCATTTCACCTTATCATATATTAGTTACGATAAATGTATTTATTCCATTTATTACATGCGTTAAGTGCAGAGTAAATATTATTTATTAATTTATGATAGACGAACATTATTTCTTGGTTGAGTAGCTTTAAATAAATAAAATTAATACTGCATTGCGCCAACTCAACCCATGCAAGTTTCACCCATGTGTGAGTACCTGGCAAAACGAGTATTAATACAAATAGGCGCTTCCATTGGTGTTCCAAATAAATTCCAATACTGAATGTGTTGACATGCTTTTAATCTCGAATGTGCTAATGTGAAAGTAGTCTAGAATGTAACTATGTGGTAGCAGTCTTTTTGTGTATCACAATAATAGAATCAAAAGTGTTCTTGACTGAATTCACTATAATCCCAAGTTAATGTTTTACTCCAAGAATATTATTGAACACTTCGCAATTCCAGTGAATAATAATTTGAATAAATAAAACTACCCAAATTTTAAAAACAATGAATACAACATTAAGACCGATTCTGCTTCAGATGTTAAGGCAAGAACGGATAATTTTTCAAGTAAACAACATCATATAAAAAGCTAAGACACAATAATAAAGCCAGGATCTACGTCAGTCTCATCTCTAAAACATTCAAAGTTGTCAACAAGTTCAGGAATTTCCAAGTGGAAAACTGATGTCCTAAACTTGGATTCATTCAAGTAAACAGGGTTACCTCCATTAATTAATATCTAAATATCTCATATATACTCATGGACAAATATTCATTATGTATTATGTTGTTTTTAAAACAAGTTTCACTAGGCTGGTACACCATTAACCTGATTTTGGACTGAGTTCAACCACAAAATACAGATATACATAAGATAAACAATACAGATTAAATATACATAACAATACATACACCTTCCTTAAAATGGAAATTAAAGTGGTTTTCATAATCAGTGAAAAAATGACCTAATCTTACAGAATGAAAAGACATTAAAAACCTTTGTACCTTTACTTAAATAAAATCATCAACGAACAATGCCGAGATTATAATTTTAATTATGTACAAGATAAATTAACTCCAAACATGAAAAATTCAAACACCTTTGTTCAACTCCGATATCGCATATCTCTCTATACAAATTTCCACCTGCTTTGTATGAGCTACACGTGGAATGAAGCTACCTTACCCAAACCAAACCGTTCATTTATCAGAACCTTAACCTGTTTCATCGAAACGCGTTATTTCAGTCCACAGCCTGCTGCGATCCGCGAGTTTCTGTTTTATTAGCCCAGTTTAAGACATAACTCTTTAAAAACAGTATTGCCCCGAATACTCTCTTGTTTGGGAATGACTTAATTTCTACAAAATAAAATGTATACATACAGAAGGAAATACAAACATTTGCAATAAGAACATACAGATTTCACCTGCGTATACAGGAATTTTCCCAAGGTAGTTCGAGTTTAAAAGGATGTATCGTGTTGCTTACAACTGTCACGTTTCTGTTTTTGACATGAAAAAAAATATATAATAATTTTATTGGAAAAGGGGCTTCAGTCGAATATTTGCTCATGTCCTTTCGATTGTGTAGAGGCATCTTTCAGTCGAATTCTCCTCGCTTAGTTCTGTGTAGGTCTACATAATGTTGTCATTCTCTCCATAAAGGAATGTTTCCCATACTATATGCATTCGTTACATCAAAACCATTGGTACTCTTGCATCGTCATTATGAAATTGTTACCTTCCTCAGAAAGACTTCAAATACAAGAAGAAGTTGTTTTTTTTTTATATTTAGAAATCATTTGTAAACAGGCTGGATATAGAACCATTAGTATGTAGGTCCGTTTCATTGAAGCTGTCACATAGCGGTGGTTTTGATCTGTCCCTTGATTATCGTGTATGAAACGTACATTTTCGTAAATCGTAATTTCCATCAGTTGTCGTGTTGGAAAACCCAGTAAAGAAAAGTTAATCTGTTTTCCAAATAACGACGAGAAAGATGGACAGGAGTGATTACAAAGCTACCAAGTGTATCTTCATGGAATTTAACAGTTTCATTCCATTTCAACAAAAGCCCTCATTTCATTACAAGATCAGTTTTCCCATATACGATGGCTTTCTCGATTACTGTAATAATAATGTAGGTGATAATGGAGGAAACGGGAAGCTTTGTTCGTAGTATTTAACTGGTTTTGGACTTATGGACAATTTTGAGCGGTGGACATACACCCATCGAATTCACTTTCTCGCTTGTACTTAAAATAATTTGAACTTTTCAAGCTTGTTCTTCTATCAGTATTGTTGGTAAAACAATATAACAATAGCGATTTCACGTTCGCAAAATGTTCACAAATAGCAAACGATTTCTTCTCTTTTCCACTTTTTAATGAAGTGAAAGGTTCGCAGCCAGTATAGATGTTCATTCAGAAACGAAAACAAAGAGCTGACGTCAACCCTTAAAGGTTAGAGATTGGTAACTGATTTCTGGTCGTGGAGATTTTTTTGGCTCTAAATACTTTTTAATATTTCAATGTTTAACCGTGTTTTAGCTTTTGCAAAATCTTTTGTCCCAAAACAAGTCAGTTTAAATTAAATTAACTTGATCTCATTTAAGTTTGCTTTTTGCTCATATGGATTGTCGATTAATCAGTTTCCGTGTTCACCATTACTTTCCATACGTAACTATTTACCATCTACTGCGAACAGATAAATATTTCTTCTCAACGATGACACATGTCGTTTTTCTTGTTTATCCACTTATTAATTTCCTGTTTCTCTCTTCAAGACATCATATTTCATCTCATAATTAAATGTTTTTTCCCAAACTGTATGCACGCCCATCATAGAATACCGTTAGAAGGCTCAAATAAAGAGCCTGGAACCATCCGTTCTTTTGTCAACAAGACATTAATTGCAACGAAAAGAAATTTATTCAGAGAAGCGGCCTCTAAAACGTTAAACCGTGAATCAATGATACAGAGGTCATTGTCATGGAAAATGGCATACGGTGGCATTGACCTTCATCCGACCTCAGATTAATATGTATAAAACTTGACTTTTCATTAATAATACAGTCCAGCTTTGGCAGTATATGCACAATATTTATGAGAACTACTTTCCTTAACGGAATAATGGACAAGAGGCATTTATACGTGCTACGGGGGAATCTTCATGCAATAGACCTTTTCGTTGTAAGGTTCATGAAATCGGAAAAATTCACATTTTCGAGTGCACCCCCACCTCAAACAAATAGTAAACAAATTAGATTGTGGCTGCAGTTAAAGACGGGATTCGACATTGTACAAAGTCGGTGAATATAACAAACGTAACATTCTATTTCAGGTTAATATCTTTACAAATTGGCTGCCTCTATTAGTCAATATATGGCCAAATTTAACAGCTTACTTAATTTTAAAGAAAAAAATCCGATTTTTGGCGTACATGGTAAAAGGTTGGGAATTATAACGCACTATCTGGCGGTGTACCTCCCCATAATGCCGAGTGAATTACTATTCAGCACAGAGGCTTATTGTTGCATATATTTTCCATCCCAGTACGTTACTACATTTTCATTTTCCGAATACAAATACATTCCTGCATTTCGATTTTCCAGGACACAAGGTACTAATTGTATTGAAAAATGGTAACCAGCCTGGCAATGGATGAACGTAAAATAGAGTATATATGGGTTTGGGTAGCCAGGATTGGTTGATAATGAAAGTTATCTTATACGACAAATAATCTTTTGAGAGCTTTTCCTAGTTGTAGCTGAAAAAAAAATAGAGACATTACCTCGATGGAATTTCAGTCCTTTAACAGTCTTGAACTTGGAACAATCCTTACTGAAATTAGCACCCGACTCTTTGGTGCGGAATTGAAAGCACATGTTTCAAACACATTTAGGTCCAGAAAATGCCGCAGCTCATATTCTTTTCTCCACACAGAAGCTGACATCCAGGTTTCATCTATACTCATAAATGTAGGTTTGATCATGAGCACTCAGAAATTTTAAATTATTGAACTTTTAATATCATAGTGTTTGCATCGGTTTACTATAAGAACTGAATTAGTACCGTGAGTCCTCCAGCGTTCCTTCTAACGTTGAAAATATAACTGTACACGAAACATTATATCTGCATTGAAACACGCTATATAAAGAACTCTATCTCATAGCAAAACAAAATGGCCATATAAAAGGCATCGTCTCATTACAACAATAAACTCGCCATATAAAGGACACCATTTCATAACGACAATAAACTCCACATATAAAGGACACCATCTATCAAGGATAATGTCTCATAACGGCAATATTTTCGAACTCCTTCCCTTCAGTTATCTTGAAATTACACATGTATGTTCGTATGTACACATGTATGTTCGTATGTACACATGTAAAGGGTTTATCGCCACATCAGCACAGTCAGGTATATTTGTTGCCGAGCAAAAGGTAAGATTAAAAAAATGACAAATGCACAAAATATTGTTAAAATCTTCCGGAAGCCAGATCATTCCAATCAAATACTTTTTACTCTTTGAGATATTAAAAATAGTTCATGGAATGCATTTCTTCTTGTTTGCTTGTTTTCTTCCTCATTGTATAGCGTGTTTTTCCAATTCTCAATTGTACGCTTTACCTTCCGTTTTTGATGTTGTGAGAACTCGACGATCTTAAATTTGTGACGTGCAAATATAGTTCATATTAATTTATTGTTTGCAATCAATTACTTTGAATTTAACTATTGAACATCATGATAAGGTGTGATTATTTTTGGAGGTGATATATCGTCCTTTTTTAAGGTCAGTTCTAAGGTATTTTGCAATTCCAAAAACTGTGTAACACTTCAATATTTCCCCTTACATTTGCTCTCATCCAAGTTCAACTTTCTGCTCATGTACGGCACCACATAGATGCATCACAGAATGCAGTGCAGGTCACAATGGCATGATTCATAAGTATACCATTTTAGTCGCTTATAATTCGACTCCAACTGCAAACAACATAAGCCCTGATCTGCCGTCGCATAATGCGCCGGTAGATCAGAGTCCATTTTGTTTTTCTTCTACTGATTGCTCTTTACAAACTGCACAGACCGAAATCTGCAAGCCCATTATGCGATGGCAGATTTGGGCATGTGCAATTTGCAGTTGGCCTGGTCTTATCCGTGAATACTTACGGTTTGTTGTTTTCATTGGAGGTCATATTTAAAAATTACTCTAAGTATTAGAATCAAACGAGATTTAGAGAACATCGCGTTCAAGATTTAATCTTCGAAATCATCGTAAGCATAAGCTTGTATTATTTCACTAATGGTACAAATATCATCCATATAAAAATTCAACTTTATTATGCCTGAAAATGTAATTGGCAATTAGATTATCTGAAAACCAATACCGACTTTTTCAGAACATTGAATTTATGAACAACAAAATAAAATTATATGAGGATATTTTTCCTATGCTAATGTGATACGTCAATGCACAAGGCGACATCAAAGAACTAATTGGCGTGTCGTACATTGAAAGAATCCGTCATTGAAGATAACTTGACAATGCATGCGTAAAAGAAGCACAGATCTGTGCTTTTAAACAGGAACACAAAGATGGGTACTCCTTCCAGTAATTTAATTTAAGACTACGCGACAGGCGTCAGTATGAAATGTCCACAATGTAACCAAGTTGTGAATAAATATTGCTTCAAATATACATTACAGTGTCCACGATAAGTACATAGTTCAGGTCCTGAAACCTCGGATATCAAAGGTTTTTTTTTTTATTGCTAAATAATATTTTCTCGATTTCTTTCTTTCTTTCCAATCTTTCTTCAAGAAAGAGGTGTGTGTGTGTGTGTGTGTGTGTGTGTGTGTGTGTGTGTGTGTGTGTGTGATTTGGGTTTTAAACGTAGCTTTACAAAATTTCAGTCATATCGCTACGATGTCTGCAGTGTGGCAGTTTAAAATGATGTCTAGCACTTGGGCATCATGCCGCAGACATGTAGCATGATGTTCCACCCAGTCACATTATCCTGACACCGGGCCGACCATTCCTAACATTAACCTCCTAATGCTGAGAGCCTAGCGAGGCAACTGTTAATACCATTTTTATAAGTCTTTGGTATGACTCGGCTGGGGTTTGAACTCGCGATCTCCCGCATCCGAGGCGGACGCTCTAACCGCTACGCCACTGGAACGGTCAAGAATGGATACTAAAGGATACTATACTTTGTACTTTTGCTGTTGATAAAGAAAATTGGGTCAACTTGTGATGATAAAGGCCCATGATTGTAGACGGCAAGTAGAACGACAGTCTGGCAAGAATTTCACCAATAATTAATGAGAAAAGACGGCGCTGAAGACAGGTCCCGTGTTTGAAAGCGGAATAGCGTGTTTGCATCGCATTCCCGTAATTACAGAAAATATTCCTCGTGCAGAAGGCTGTGGTTTTGACTACAATTTGCGAAAGAATTTTTCCCCCCAAATGACCCCTTTCTAGGAAATGTTGATGAAGATGAAATGTATACAGCCTTGCTTTGAAGGATTTATTTAAGCCTGCGAACATAGTCCAATATCTTGTTTAAATCATCGTCATTGTAGTTGATGAATGAACACACTCACCGTAGTCTTTGCATCATTGTTTCCTTAGTAAACTGTCAGGGTAAATTTCGCCTTAAATCTCTCTAAGCGATTTTACAACTATTATTAAACATTGCATCCGGTAAATTAAAAACCGTCAAAAGCCTTTTGTGCGGGTTTTTAAAAAGAATTAAACACACACACACGCACACAGAATGACGGGAAATGCATGTACAGACTTTACTATTTCACGCCTAGTCCCCTTAATTTCACGTATCACTATTTTTTTAGCAATAATGTTTCTAAAAATATACATGGAGTGTAATATTGACTATCTTTGAAAATATTTCCTAATGAAAAGATAGCTGTGATGTGCGTTATAGTGCTCACTACATAACTACATCA
>JAECUM010045817.1:0-42518 GCA_016617855.1 Megalonaias nervosa
CAATTATAATAGCATCTGTCACCAAGTGCAAGATAATATATCTTTAGCATTTTTGGAGACTCGAACACGCAGAGAGTTTACACTAGTGGATCCGCATATGAACGCCTTAACCCCACAGCTATCCATGCTCTTACAAATATGTACAGTCCTACACACTTATATCGACATCACTTATGTTGACAAGCCGCCTATTAAAACAAAAAAGCAAAGTCCCTGTCCCTTGGTCTACTATTACTACCAAAATTGTCATGCTTATGTCAATGTCGAGATAAAAAAGAAACGTACATGTCAACAGAAGCCCTTGGTCCCAGCTTGAACAAAATCCTTTGTTTTCTAATCATTTATATCGACAAGCTGCCAGTTCCGATCCATACTTTGTTCAACAATTAGTTGATCTTGCCGCCAGGCTTTAATTTTACCACCTTAACATTTATGTCGACCAGCTGCCAGTTCCGACCCAAACTTTGTTCAACAATTAGTTGATCTTGCTGACAGGCTTTAATTTTCTTACCTAATCATTTATGTCGGCAAACGGCCAGTTCCGACCTGTACTTTATTCAACAATTAGTTGATCTTGCCGCCAGGCTTTAATGTCGCGGTCGGATAAAAAAAAACAGGTTTTTGTTTGGTTCTATAAAGTTGGCCTCTCGCGGCAACTTAAATAAAAGCAATGAAATCTGATCTGATTCTTGCAATTTCCAAAGTGATCGGTGATTAAAACAAGTTTATTGTGCTGTGAAAGTTTCCTTTTTAACTTTATTTATATTTACGATGGCTACCAACGGCAGTGTAAATGCAGATTAAAATTTACAGTCTCTGGAAACTAAATATCTGGCTGTTAAGGAAGTTGAGGGTGGGGCATCTCGCACAGTTGTCTGTGAAAAATTTTAAATGTATACCACTTGAGCTGACATTGTTACAATATTGTATTGTAAGAATCATTTTCTTTTAATGCCTCATTAGCATATGTCAATGTATGCAATATTATGCCTTCATTAATCATATCAGCCGCAAATCTCTTGTTAGCTTTTATGTACTTTTCACGATGACTTCTGTAACTAAATACAAGTACTGTTTAAACCAACTTGTTGACAGGTTTTCATTTCCCTGTGAATAGCCCCATCCCCTTGGTAGCCTCAATAAGATGGGAACAGACTGACCAAAATCTAGGCCAATTTAAAAGTACATGTACTTGAAGCGTGTAAATAACAACTATGCAACCATGTGCTTATGCCGACATTGAATATCCTTGTGAATGTTCTTCATATCAGGATGTGATCGATGCAATATTTTATTGTGGATTTTATTACACAAAGGTAACCAAAATGTAATTTGTCAATATACAAGTGTATTTCACACTGGTTTTGTTTTCATGTAATCAAAATTTGTATTGTTTGTTTCCTCAAAGTGTAAATGCTACTCACTGACGACAGGTCACCCCTTACTGACAAATTTAACTTATTTTCAGAAAACCCCCCAAAAAAAACCACTTATCTTGACATCTGCCTATGTCAACAATATTTCCTCAGGCACAAGGATGTCGACATAAATGGGTAGGACTGTAGTTAAATTTAAGTATCTTATTATCTGCACTGTCGCAGATGTGAATTCAATTTTGTAACCCAGATCTTTCTCGACTCGTATTTACAAGTATCTAACGGGAAATTCCTATAAGTGATTAGTATATACTACCAGATTTCTGAATAAAATATAAAATAAATCGCGAAAATCTGCAATTTTACACATTTTAGCCATTTCTGACCTGGTTAAAAATACTGTATTATCAAGCTAGCCAGAACTATCTAGCAATAATGCATGGATCGATATATTCCAGTTCTTTCTGCCTGCTAAACAAAAAAAAAATTGATAATGACTATATCGCAAACAGTGCTTATGTAAAATCTGAAAAATCTACTATAGCGCAATTCATTGTGATTTTATCACCATGATATCATCACGGGAATTCAGATTTTTGTGCTTGATCATATGAAATAAGTAGATTCCTCAGACTTCAGCATTTGAGGGATTAGATATATATTACTGAATATAAATGTGTGGTCATGTACGCAGTACAAGGGAGACAACTGCGCACTTACTCTATCAGCCGTAATAAAATCACGGGGATAGATTTATCTCCCTTCATTGTATACACTGAAATTTGATCTTTTGTTCGAATTTTTTCGAATATGCTGATTTGGTTATTTTTTCTGCCACAAATTGTACTGATCTTGAGTGAATACCAAAATATTTACCAGCCGCATTCATTGATGGGAAAATTATTTCTTCACCAGTCTCTACATTTGTAGATTTAATAGTTCTCTTTCCAAACATTTTACATCTCCCAGTATTTCCACATGCAGTATTCTGACTCTGTGTAATAATTCGTAAATTTCCTAAAGAATTATCAATTTTATTGCCGTCAATATGATCGATAACAAATCCGTCTTTGATGACCCCATGAAAACATTCAAATACAAATCTATGTGATAAATATCTTTTTTTCCCAACATTAAATCTGAAATAACCAAGAATTTCAACAGTACCAACTGGTTTTTTTAATCTGCAGTTTCTGATAAAACTATCACGAGACGCTTCATAATTTTTAATTATTGGATGTTTCACACATTCATTTTGCTTCATTTATATAATAATATTATTTGTCTAAATGATTATTTTGAAAATCTAGTGAGATAGTCTTCAGCAGTTTTTATGGGAGTTTCATCTGATGATTTTTTATCATAATATCATTTCAGCTCTCTGTATCTTTCACCACCACACTGTACACACAACTGAGTTTTTCCTCGTACACCAACACCGCATCGTAAACACGGTTTTGGTCCTAGACTCCCTCTGCGAAAGCTTTGCATGTGGATACCATAGAATTCATTTACGCAGGATTTATTACAAGGAAGAGAAAATCCTATCATTAACCACTTGCATTTGTTATTTGCTTGCATCATTTTATATATATAATTAAAATCTAATTAAACATATATTTGCCTTAAATATAGCATGGAGGAATTTGAGAGATTATCTGCAACTGAACCTTCCAGAGCAAGATTCGATCTTGACAAACTACCAAAATCTAAATTTAGTTTTTTGATGCAAGATCTAGCTTTGATAAATAGCGATATAACTGATCGTATCCATGAAGCCAAGAAAGAATTTCGCAACGATGGTGCGGCTCATACTTGGTCAACATTCAGAATTATTGCCAACACCAGCGGTGTTGTCGATGTTAGAATGAATGACGAACGAGGAAGAAATATTATCAACTATCTTGATAATCAAAGATATTTTATTCTGATCAAATTTATTGTGCAGACAGACGATGACATTTGGATTATCCGTGACAAACGTGACCCTGTACGGCTTCATACTGGAAATAATACTGTTATATTAAATAAAAAATCCAAACCAGGAACATTGACTGGTATTGATAAACCATATTATGAATGAGCCTATCCTGTAACTGCAGTTGTTTATGCGATATATCCACTAAATGATAAACCTAGCATTGATGATCTCAACCCAATGAAACTGTCATCATTGACAAAGTCAATGGGGCTAAATTGCATAGCTGAGCGAGTTATAGAACATTTCTCAAAAGCGGTACGCAGAAATGGTTTAACAGATCAAGGACGTAAAAAAATAAATAAATGGGCAGAAACAGTTAAAGATACCAGAGCATATATCAGAGACGTTGCTAAACTATAAAAGAAATTAAAATTCCCAATAACAGTGAAGACACTAACCGGACAGATTTTGTATAAGTCAAAATATACATCAAGAGGAGCTCCAATAACGATTATTGATCATAACGCACATGCATGGACGTCCGCGGTAATGATATTTCCATGAGATAGAACAGTTAAATTTTACAGCGATTATATATTCGACGCTATCAACGATATTAGTAAGAGTGACCCTGTGTCTGTGTGGTTATTTCAAAGTTAAGAATCCGTAAACTACGATCAGTTTTACGACCTAGCGGTGACATTATCGTGCAGAATCACTCCACGGAGAAATGAAAAATACTGCTCGGAAACATACCCCTGACGATGTCAAGGTTGAACAATTACTAAATAATTGTTTCACTGTTCCATCAGTTGCTGCCCATGCTGCACAGGAGAAAAATTCATGGAAACTGACACAATTGGAATTTCTTGAAGATATCCAGCGCAGTTGTATCGAATACGAACATGGTGGATTGTGGAATACCAAATACAATTATAAAGATATTATATCGGTTGACATGGTTGCGTGTTATCCTGGAAGTTTTCTTGGATATGGAGAATGTTCTGAATACTTTAAGAGATTTGGACATCCCACACAAGAGATGACCAGAGTTGCGAAATACGGACTCTTACCAAATTTTGACTTAACTGGATTTGCCTGTATAGAGTCATTTGAGTTTGTGGAAAATCTGCATCTGATTATTTATGTTTGGTTTGGAAGACATTTCTCAGAAAAATATTGGGCTCCAATAGTACTATTATGATATATGCTTGATACTGGAATTTTAGTGTCGTTGAACGTAAACAAAGCCATTATATCATATCATCCGCAGAAACAAGTTTGGTTACCACAGCAAAAGAAATATTCCCTGACAGAGTCAGGTGATGAAAATCCTGATATGATTGATTATGAAAATAAAATTGCAAAAGGACTTGGTCGGAAAATAATTGGTAAATTTACTCAAGGAGGATCATATAATCATAAACGAATGTGTACAAGATTAATTATGGATGATGCTGAACTCGATTTTATAATTGCTGATACAACGGAAAAAAACACATTTGTGAGTCAGAGTAATGCTTGTTTATCAGACAGAACTAAATTGGGTACAATCATGAGCTATATTGATGGTGAGTCACCACAATTCACTCATTTAAGATCTTCGATGCTAGCTTACGTTTCAATAAATTTTTTATCGATGATAAACAGATTCCCTTGTTACACAGTCAGAGTTGCCACACATTCATTTTATATAAATAAAGCATATACAGATTTGTTAAAACTGCTACTCGGTAATGGTGAATGGGGATCATGAAGAATAAAACAGGAAAATATAATGACTATTCCGAATCTGCAGATGTTGAAATCAAGGAAATATATTACAGCAGTGACAATCAAATATTAAAATCATCAGCACCATCTGTGTTTGATCCTGTGGCCAGACATAAAACCGTTTATCTCAATGGGCCTGGAGGTTCTGGAAAAACAACACGTGCCATTGAATTATTTCGGCAGAGTTCTTCAAACTCCATTGATATGACACCTACATACAGACTAGCCAGAGAAATAAATGAATGAGGAGTAAAATCATGCACATATCATGGTTTCTTCAGATGGTGCGGAGATACATGGACACCTGAGCAAATGGGTGAAAAATATATACCCCGGATTATCATCTGGGATGAAATTTGTACGGTGTCGCTGGAAACATTAAAAATATTTCTTGATTGGTTACTGACAAAAAATACTGCTGTGATAATGTGCGGTGATCATGGTCAACTGCAACCTTTTGTTGGGCAGTCTCCACACGAATGGTTAAAAACGTTTGTGGATTATTATGAGGAGATAACTGATGATCATAGAGCTATTGATGATACCCTGAAAGAATTTGAAAGATTAATCAGACTACAGCCAGATAAAATACAATGTGATATAATGCATGAAATAATTCCGGAAACTCCTGTGAATGATTTTTGGAATTTATGGAGACCAAATGATTTAATAGTTGCAAGTAGAAAGATAGTTCGTGATGAATTGCAAGAGAAATTATTTCTGTTACATAAAGAAAAATTTTCAAATCTACCTGTACTATTGTGTTATTGCCAAGCAGATACTCAACGACAGAATATTGAAGTTGAAATTCCAGGAACAAATGAAAAACAAAATCTTGTATTAAATGATATTGTCTTGGTTGTTGTTGATGTTGTTGAGAGCGCGTTGAGCACGGACAAATCACCGTGGAAGCTAGGATACGCTATAACGATTCATTCGTCACAAAGACTAACTATTACTGATACAAATATTTGGATTGTCGATGATAGAATCGAACGGTCAAATTTAGAGTATCTTGCAGTGTCTCGAGTCAGAAGAATATCTCAACTTCACAGGGTTATTATGAATTTTACAGAAAATAATAATCAAACTGCTAGCAATGGCGTAATAAGAAAAAAACTATCTGGTTATAAGCAATGTGACAAAAATAAGCAATGTGACAAAAAAAATAATCGTGACTTTGATATTGACGCTGAATTTATTATAACACTAAAACAACGACAGAATAATCATTGTGTAAGTTGTAACTATAATATGCTATGGGAATATTCGAATAATAATCCAAGACAGTTCACCGTAGACAGAATTAATAGTAGTATTGGTCACACACGCGAAAATGTGATGCTGACCTGTCTTGAATGTAATCGACATCGGGGCGCTGGATGCCCTGGTGCCATTTTACAAAAGTGATTGCTGTGGTAATTGTGTGTCTTCAGGAATTACTTGTAATTGTTCGTGTACAAATCCACGCTGAGGAGCAGTTGAATCTAGTCTGTAGATTGCAGGTCTACCAGTGGATCTAACCACGCTAGAAATTTTATGTGTAGTCACAATCCAGATAGGATCAGTTGCTCTTTTTTTTACCCCCTTCAAGTTCACCAGGTTCATATAAATATCTTAGTCACATTACCCAGTACTGGTTGAGAAAAAGAATCGCGTCATTGCCTGACACTGTCAGGTGGTATATGTTTCTTTGTAATCGCCTTAATTGGTTTCATAGAAATTGAACGAGTAATTTCATTATTTAACGCAGCTATCACACTTGGTAATCTTGCAACCCATTCACGAGATCTCTTGGCATTTTGAATTATTTCCTGCGCATACTGATATCCAAATAACCGCTCAGCGAGTATTCAATTAAATCGTTCAACTATTGCCTGATCACGATGAATTGCGGTGTGTCCTTGTCTGATTTTGACATTATGTTGATTCATCAGCGATGATACAGCACCAAGAAATTCTTTGCCAGGATCAATCTGTAGTAGTTGTGGCCATCGCAAGGGTCCTCATTGAAAAATTCGTTCAAACGCAGATGCAACTTCAGATGCTGTTTTAGTTGATAGTGGCTCTGCTTCTTTATATCTGCTTGCAACATCAACGACAGTTAATGCGTATTTGTATGTGCGTGATTGACGTCTACGTGTTTTAATAGTATCGTGTGGTAAAAACAAAATATCTGCTTGATGAACCTCATTGGGAATGCTGACATCAAAATGTGCATGCTGAATTTTTTTAGGTGGACATAGATAGATTTGCCATATTGCCTGTCGTGCTAACCATGCTGCAGCAACAACACGTGAAACATTTGCTGCTTCAGCAAGTTTACTAATCGCTGCTCTGCCTCTCCAATATCCTTTTGGACTATAATAAATCGATTCCATTATAACAGTTATATGATTAATTACCAGCCCCTAGCATTAGTTTACCCTTCATCGTAGATTTCACCAGAAAACTAGCAAGTTTTTCTCTGAGAGATTTATCAGGTATAGAATTTAACGCACGAATCAACTTCACATTTGCAATATGTCGTTGTTGTAAATCCTTGTTTTTATACATAACATCATGAACGTTACACGCTTGATCAATCGCATTTATTGGATACTCTCCTGGTCTTGGTTGACCTCGTTCATTAAGTTGAATATCAAGTCGGGTTCCAGGACCACAATAATTATATCCTGGTAAATGTTTTTCCCCAGGATACTTCACCCATGGAGTTCCTGGTAATTTTCCCAACGAAGTAGCGATATCACCACCTGTTTTCGTAGACTTGTCTGTGATTTTATCACGGGAGATAAATCTGTATTTGTTTGTACCACAATTTTCACACTTACCTGTCAGTGCGCATTTTTTATTTTTTGTTATTATTGTTGTTAATCCACTGGTCCCACCAACGGTGGGGGTGGGTGCCTTGCATCGAACACAATATAGATTCATATTATTTATTATTATGGATATAATTGACTTCTCAGCGACACGAAAACAAGAGCCAGTCAAACATCAACCAGCGCTACCGAATTCTATTAGAATGATAATAACTGGGCCATCTGGGTCTGGTAAAACACAAGTATTGCTTAATCTGATAATGAGATGGCTCAAGTGGGATAAATTATATTTAGTGGCACCATCTGTAGATGATCAACGGTGTTATGAAGTACTTAAAGATTTTAATGAAAATGCAAAGTTGCTGGATGAAGATGGTAATGATATTATTGAGTTTATTACCAGTATTGATGAAGTGCCATCTGTAGATGACCTTGATGGACTTATTAATAATTTAGTAGTGTACGATGATATTATGCTGGACAAACAATCAAATCCAGCTTGGATATTTTCTCAAGGTAGACATAAAAATACAGACGTGATTTATGTTACTCAAAGATATACACAAATACCTAAAGTAATCAGAGACAACTGCAATATTTTAGTTGTGTTTAACAGAGTTGATAATCATACGCTGCAAAATATTTATTATACTTGGTGTTCAGGGGACAAGGACATGATTAAATTCAAAAACATTTTTTCAAAAGCACAAGCTACCCCATTTGGTTTTATAACAATAAATTTACATGATCCTAGGTCGAGATATTGTAATGGACTTGATAAAATATTTGGTTAATTACAGCAGCAGAGAGGGTGAGACCAACACGTGGATTACTGTGTTTAGGAGAACAGGGTCTGTCTTAATAGTACATTACTGAGACCATAATTTGTGTCAAATAGTTGATATAATTGAGACCCAAATTTGTCTTAATGAGCTATAATTCAAACATGTGGTCTGTTCACCCTCTCTGCTGCTCTATGGTAACTCAATGTACCTCTAAAAAAAGCACATGGTGAAGTCATTTTCGCTTTACTAACACAAGAAGGTAAAGTTTAGAATTTGTTTGGTGACTTTGATTCCAACTTCCCATGGTAGCATGAACCCTGCTACTGTACAAAATCTTAAGTAACAGGTTGGCAAACTTCACACCAATTCCACAGCAGATACACTAAAACTGGAGAAACTGCCACAGAAAACATGCTTGGGAAGAAATGGTTGAGCTTTACAAATTGAACACTTTTTGTTCCAACAGTGATGTCACTGATAATGAAATAGATGATTTCAAGCACAGATAGTAATTTTGTGGCATCATAACTAAATTTAACTTTGGAAGCTGAATGAAGGAAAGGACATCTTGAAGGAGCTTATTGAGTTTTAAAAGGTACATGAATGATGTGGACAACCCATTTATAAGATTTTCAAATTGGCCAAAGTTGCAAATGTGAGTTTCTGGGTCCAGGTCTCTAAAGATAAATTTAAGGACTTGAGTGAAAAGCATGTATTGCTACAAAATTGCATAAAATTTACATAGTTCCTGGGTTAACCCCAAGATTTTAGCAAAAATGAGTAAACACACAAACAAATGGATATAAAATTCTAGAAGTTTCGGGCTAATGTTGCAAAAGCTTGTGTTTCCCTTCTTAGGCTTATGATTACCCCAAACAAAACGTCATGTCTACAAAAATTATTAAGCTGCTTGCCAAGGCTGGTGACCTATCTCAAAAAAAAAAGGAAACAAAAAACTGATCCAAACATATCCATTTATTAAGTTACCAGACTCTCTGTAGATTCAAAAATAATGCCACTGACATCCTGTTTTGAGGTAATCTGGCTTCTAAAGTTAAAAATACTGTGGATGCTCAGCAGATGGAAAATAAGGTGTCGGGAAAGTTTCACTTCTCAAACAGTACAAGAAATACCAATTATAAAAGGTGCTCAAGCAGAACCTAAATTATTTATATGCAATATTGGAGCTAGGTCTCAGCCCTATCAATAGTAACCAAAAAACTAAAAACCAGGAGAAAATATACACCCCAGGGTGACTAGTGAAAAAAGGCAGTGGCCTTCTTGCACACAAACTGTTACAGTTTTTAGAATACACCAGGAAATATGTTTGCTGGTAAGGTTGGTCCATGTACCATAAAGCAGCAGAAGATGACTTCTGATGCACAGATTTATACTTAGAATTGTTATAGACTTAAACTTGATAGCAATCCATCTACTTTGAATGGTCATAGACTTGAACTAGATAGCAATCCATCTACTTTGAATGGTTATAGACTTGAACTGGATAGCAATCCATCTACTTTGAATGGTTATAGACTTGAACTGGATAGCAATCCATCTACTTTGAATGGTTATAGACTTGAACTAGATAGCAATCCATCTACTTTGGATGGTTATAGACTTGAACTTGATAGCAATCCATCTACTTTGAATGGTTATAGACTTGAACCTGATAGCAATCCATCCACTTTGAATGGTTGTTGACTTGAACTGGATAGCATTCCAACCACTTTGAATGGTTATAGACTTGAACTGGATAGCAATCCAACCAATTTAAATGATTATTTATCTTCAGAAATTACCCTCGAATTGTATTACATACAACAACTGTAGAAAAATAAGGTTTGTTAATTATTTTACATTTTTGCTGGTTTTAATAGCATTTTAAAAACATTACTGGCTATATCATGCCAAGGAAATAAGACCTTGGTGCCTTTCCACAAGGACACAGAGGCAATAGAATGCTTCTGAAAATTCATACTATTTGTTCTTTGGGACTAGTGGCTGAAGAAAATATTTTCTCAGCCAAAATGCAGCTCAAGTCCTTCCTCTGAGCAGACTGAAAAGGCAGCAAAGCATAATAATGTCCGTACATAAAGTTCCTGAATTAATGGATGCTAATGCAAATTATTTATATAAAATATTAAGAGCTGACAAATTATTCCCCACTCATCTAAACACTAACGGTTTGAATGAATTGTGTTTTTCCTAAGGAGCAGAAGATACTGTTATGACTCTGACTCCATTGTTTGTAGCTTCACAAGACTATGCCATTATGTTGGCAATCATAGTAAAATGTCATACAGGTCATTTATGTTTTCAACAGCGATTATTTCAGTAATGGGTGTCAATTTTTAGAATTTTATTCTACATACCTTTAAATGGTAATTATTCACTTTATATGGATCCTCATACATCCATATTCCTTTGGACGGTCATTATTTACACGGCCCAAGAAGCAGCCTAGGGCAAAATCAATGTTATAGTATGTGGACATTTAGGGACGAGATCAGAACCCAAACTGTTTGCTAACTTTTACCTGCACATGGTTCGATTTTCTGCCAGAATGGAAATGTCCCTCCAGGGGGTGGGGTGCCAGTATGGGTGGTAATCTCTTTCCTCTGGGCATTCATAGCCCCGCCTAGTACCCTGGCGATTCTGACGAGTGTAGATTGCACTGCTATAACCCAAACCATTATTTGCATTTAACTTCTGATCTGCTGTGAAGAGGCCTGCCAAATAAGAGTGTAATCAATGATTATAATAGCCATTTTAAGCATTAATTATCAAGCTGACATGCTATTAAACTATATATACACACACATATATACTGTGACAGGATATAAGACATAAAGCAATAAAGTATGCATGTATGTAATAGCATACTCAAGGACACTTGAAACTAAAATTTTCCCATTTCACTCATATGTATACTCAAGACCTGAACTTTCCCTTTCCACCCTAATGCATACTCAAGGATACTTAAAAATGAAACATTCCCATTCCACCCTGATATGCAAGGCATAAGCTTTCATATTCCACCCTTGTGCATGCTCAAACTCAAGGCTGGGTCCTTCCTATTTCACCCTTATACGTATTCAAGTTCAAGCCAATGACATTTTATATTGAATGTAGTAATATTTTCTAAAATGCAGATTCCTTTTCAAATGTTAGTTATATATCTGCCACCTTTTTCCCATGAAATAATCTACATGCATCACTGGCCACTGGCTTTAAGGAGTGTCCTTCTCTGTAATCAGCCACTGCACCTATTGCTGCAGCTTCCTGCATCCAGTCAACAGCAGTCAGTCAGGACAGTTAACACAAACTACTTATCAATGTCACACTTCAAACGTTTCAAGCTGTACATTAACTATTGAAAGAAAACATCAGAAAACCACACACCTTAAAACTAAACAGATGTTAGTTGGTCAAAAAAATGGACTGAGAAACACATTTGATTTTATGTTCTCATATTATTGCGTATCTCGCATTATATGAAAAACAAATATATCTGGGGCAGATGGGGGGTGGGGGCAGAGTATTATACACACTCTGAATAAATAGACACATAGACTTTTGCTTTGATGCCCTTTCAAGGAAAGTCAAGGCCCTAAGAAATTTTGGAGAAAAAAAAAAGCAACACTGATCCGCCCCTGAATATAATCATTGGTTATTTTCCCAATTAGAGACTAGCCATTTAACATAAATTTAGATAAAAGGTCTAATGGCCTTGATAAACACCTAAACTTTGCAGTATGCAACTACCTTTATCAGTTGACATAGAATATGGCTTACTATTTGAGAGCATGATAATTATTTTTAAGGTGCCCAATTTGTCTACACTGTATTAAAGTCTGCTCTATGTATGTAGCTGTTCATGCAATAAATGAACTTAGAGATTTTTATGAAATTGTAACAGTCTTTATCACTTTTTTATGAATCTAACATCAAGCACCAACTGAGAAGCAAATTTACTTTGAAGTCTGCCACAATGCATGTTAACAATGCTCAGTCAGGAAGGTGCAAAACACTGATGTTTCTTAATACAAATGGTTTATGTTGATTGTGTAAAAACCAATTCTGAACTTTTAATATGAACTGAGAGCCTGCATAAAATATTAGGTAAAAGCAAATACATGTCTCATTCCTGAGAAAATGTATTGCATGGACATGTATATTTGGGTCGCATGTACTAAACAGACTGGTCTAGCAGCAGATGCATATTGGTCAGTGCTGTGTATATTTCATTGTGTGAGAACATGTTAGGCAAACAATTTAAAAGTGACTGGCAGAATGAGAACCGCTAATACTTATGTGAGATTTCTTGTTCAGTTTTTTTTGGGGGGGGGGGAGTAAAAGCAGAATCTCTATCATATTAAAATTACAATTATTAAACTTTGTATATTTTATGAAACACCTACAGTGTCACTGCATTCTCTGCTCATAAGTCTTTAATCACTACAATACATGTATGGGATTGTGTTTTAGTGGATGAGTATTTGAATATCAAATGGCAACTGAGCCAACAGGTAAATTCCACATGCTGTAGTGGATGTCCATGATTACATAACTATATTGCTGTGACCGAGGCAATAAAACTTAATACAGCCACTTACAAGCCAATCCATGATGACCACGATGTCATGTCCATGAAGGACACATCATGAAATGGATTAAAGTCCATGGTAGGAACTTGGATTTTCAAAAAAACACTATGCATGTACTGTATATTAAATATGTATGTATGTATGTATGTATGTATGTATGTATGTATGTATGTATGTATGTATGTGTGTGTGTGTGTATGTATGTATCTACTGTTATGTATATTTAATTTATACAGTTTGTCTTTTTTTTTTTAACAATTATATATACTTAATTCAATCTGAGTTAAAGATACAGTCTGGATTCTGACCTTAAACACTTCCATAATGGAAATTTCCCATTAAGTTGAGAGAGTATTTCAAAAAAATGGTAATTGTGACCTAGGTCAAGTAGAGGGGTATATAATATTGTTTACCTAAGAATCATTCATTCTTGCCTTAACATCCAAAGCAGAATTAGTCTTATTCTTATGTACATGTTTTAATTCGATTGGATTTATTTACTTATTCAAATTATTATTCACTAGAATTACAAAGTGCTCAATAATAGTCTTGGACTAATCATTAATCTGGAATTATAATGAATCACACAAGGACAGTTTGGATTGTATAACTGTGATACATCGAAAGACTTAACACATCACCACATTCCAGGCTATTGGCACATTAAAACATTCAAGACTACAGGCATATCAACAAATTTAATATCAGAATTTATTTGGAACACCACTGGAATTTAATTTTAACTTTAAGTTTATAACTTTGGACTTTAAGGACTATTTGGGATTTAATTCACTATACTGAAAGTTCTTTTTAAATTTTCACTATGTAGTCTAGGGAAATAAATTATCTGTTGAATTTTACAAAACGTGTTGATTTTCACTCTTTTCTGTTACTCAGTTTAAGACCATAGAGTTGTAACAGTAAATTCAGGTTGCTGACTGCCTCCCAGAACTGCCCAAGATTGGTGCTGTCTGAGTCAAATGTTGGAAGTTTTCCTTAAAATCAACTTTACAGGAATTGCACAATGCATGTTCATGTTCCTTTGATCTTGAATCCACACCACTGAAATTCATGTTTCCATCCATTACTGAATTTCATGTGATATTTTGATTGTTTAGATTTTGGTGTTTCAGCATTGGGAGACAATGCACATTTAGATATTTTGACAAACTTCAAATACCAAAACCAAACTGACCTCTTTTATGCCACTTGTACTATTTAGTAATGACTAATCCAACCATAATCCATTAACTTTTTTAATCCTTTTCAAACTACTTCATGCATACAAATCCATCTCAACAACTTTAAATGCTAAAGCCAAACGGACAGTGTCGAAAGAATCCAAAAAATGCTAATTATTTCATTCTGCTTGAGCTTTTTGGTAATCCAACCATAATTCATTACTGTCTTTACTCCTTGCTGAATTACTACGGATCACAAATTCTACAGTCCAATAATTACTTTTAGGTTATTGCCAGTCAAATTAGCTATTAAAGTGTCATGCTCGCCTGCACAAGCCACTTCATAGTCACATGATCACAGGTAGTCTTTACTGTAAATATACTACACTGGAAGCAAGCCACAAAAAAAAAAGAATCTGCTTGCACAATTTTTTAAATAATAATTTTGAGTACATAGGAGATCTCAATAAGTGATGGAATAGATAGCAGGCTCCACTTATCTAGGGAAAAAGAAAACCCTCCCAGCAGAGGTAAACATGTACATGGATGTCAGATCAGCCTTGGTTTCAGTTAGTAACAACCAGACAGAAGTAGATATTGGTGAAACCCAATGTTGATATAGTATGATTTTCCATCTAGGAAGAGTATTGATAAGATTTTCAAGATGACCAATGTACTGACCATATTGGAAATCAGATTGGCACCATTTTCATTAATTACCAATAAGACATAATAATAATAATAATAATAATAATAATAATAATAATAATAATAATAAACACTTTATTTTATGAGGGTAACTCAGTATAATATACTATTCCCACTAATCATTGGGAACTGACCTTAGTTTAGATCCTTGGTGTTGTTCTTCTGACATAAAATTAAACACATCATGCAGATATTTATGGCAATATTTGTTGTTAACTTTGAACTTTAACAACGATTTGTGGCAAGATGATCTGTATTCAGATTTCAGCCAAATTAATTCCAAGAATAGAATTTTGGATAGTGTACCAAATAGCAAAATTAGGATAATTCTTGCCAAATGGCAGAATAATTCTTGCTGCCCTTTTTTCCATTGTTTTAATAATACTATACCTCAAACTGTACAGCAGTAGTCCAGAAGAGGAAGAATGAATGCATTGTAGAATAATTTCCAATAGTTGAGTGGTAGATAACTTTTTATCCTCTGCAAAAGATACATTTGTGAGCTTACTATAAAGCAAGCCTGTTCTGCACCAATCTAGATTCTTATCAGCCTTAACTCTCAAACATTTTTCTGTGTCAACATTTTCAATCAGATTATCATCAATACACATAGCTCAAGATCTGGATTTCTGTTCACTGATAATCTTTGTCTAGTTCCAAGCAATAATACCTTTGTAGTTTAGAGGATGGATAAACATTTTAATCAGTTAGCAAATATACACAAACTGATTTAAATCTTTACCCAATCATTTGTTTAACATTTTTACATTAGAATCAGACTTATGCAAATTAGTATCTTCAGCATATAGATCAGAAATTGAATGTTGTACTTACAGTGGAAAGTTATTTATGAACAATATGAACGATACATGAACTCATTTGTTGATGGACATTCATTACTGTTAACAATATCAACTCATTTGTTGATGGACATCCATTACTGTTAGCAATATCAACTCATTTGTTGATGGACATCCATTACTGTTAGCAATATCAACTCATTTGTTGATGGGCATCCATTACTGTTAGCAATATCAACTCATTTGCTGATCGACATCCATTACTGTTAGCAGTATCAACTCATTTGTTGATGGACATCTATTACTGTTAGCAATATCTATTCATTTGTTGATCATCATCCATTACTGTTAGCAATATCAACTCATTTGTTGATGGACATCCATTACTGTTAGCAATATCAACTCATTGGCTTCTGTTAAAAAGGTATGATTTGAACCACAGGAGTGATAACTGAGAACGTTTGTGCTTTTCAAGGTTCCGTGGAAGTATATTATGGTCATCAAGTCAAAGAGTATCTTAAAATCAAGGTTCCAGTCAATTCTCCGCTGTCCATAGCAAAGCGACCAGGCTGTAATTAGTTTTCTTAACACAGACTGGCATAGGAAAACACTGAGATGGTTGGAAAAGTCCATCACACAGTCTGGATATGGAAGGCAAAATAGATATTGGTCTGTAATTATCCAGATTTGGTTTTGAACCCATTTTACAACAGACATAAACTTGGCTACCTTCAGCTGAAATGGGAAGATTACCTTGAGTAATTAAGTAGGAAAGAGATGGAGCCATAATATCAGCACATTTACTTAAGATGAATGGACCTATCTTCATAAGAAGTCTTCTGGTGAAAACCACATACTAATATGACTTTCTATTCAGTAGGAGTCAAAAGATACATGGCTGCTGTGATGTCCATATTGGATGTATTGGATGTCAGATTGTCAGCATTTTCATATAGGACATCATACAAAGTCTGTGTGAAAATCCATTAAGAAGTAGTTATAACAAAATTTTCAACTTGGCAGTTGTACCAGACATGTTGGATGTCCAAGCTACAACATCTTATTTTAGGAACAAGTAGACCTAGGGATAAAGATGTATACAAAGTTTCATGGCAATCCTACTTGTAGTTTAGGAGGGGCAGTGATAACAGAACTTGTGGTAACAGACAGACAGACATTGCACAATAAATGAAGGATAACAGACCATCTCATAAGCTATTCCAGTCTATGACTATATATATCTAAATATCTATTATCTATATATATATATATATATATATATATATATATATATATATATATATATATATATATACACACACAATGCTGTCAGTCAGGCATTTCTGTGCACCTAAGGTTTCCATCTCCAATACTAAAGCAAAACACATACCAAATTCGACCAATTGACAAAAATAAAATACTGCAATGCTTACCATTTGAAAAGAGGAAATTGTCACCAAAATATTCTGTTCAAAATAATATTAATTTTGGACACACTGGATACCACCCCTGTGTTTTCATGACTCATGATATGTCGGCCTATTCTGCGCACAGCTTTGAAAATACGTAATGGATACCACCCCTGTGTTTATCCATCCAGCTACAGAAATGAAATACATTACTTCGGTCTGTTTATGTCAGCAGTTCAGCTGAGTAATTAGGTCAGATTTATAGCTAGTTTTACAAAATTCAACATAACAATGCCAACAAATGGCAAGAGATATTAAGCAAACTAAACCAATCTTGTAAAAAATTTGTAAAGTTCAACATTTTATAAAACATAAGCTATTATGTGGAAGAGAAACAACAATGAATAGGATGTAATGTGTTTACAACATCTTGTTTATGGGGAAAAATTACTAAAGAATTTAGAAACAGACTATATGCCGGGGAATTTCTTGAGAATCCCGTTCTAGCAGCGAGTTGACACATTGGGTAGCAGATGATTTTGTACATGTGGGACAACTTCTTGCAAAATTGGAAACTTGGATTAAGATGCAGAAATTTTTTAAGGTATACATTTCCAACTTTTAAATAATGTATTTATTTGTATGATTCTAAAAGATACATAGTAAATAGGATTTTCTGGGTTACAGGTTCAAGAAGGTCATGGAGTGGGTCTTCATGTTGACATTGAGAAATCACATTTTCATTTGCACTTCAAGTCGAAATGTGGTATATTTTTGTACACTTTATGAATATCACTTTTCTTAATTAAAGTATGATCATTCTTTCTTGATACAAAACAGATTTATGACCCAAAATAACATGAGATCCAATGTTTACAGAAATGATGCATTGTTGCACAGAATTACCCGACGCACAGAATTGGCCGACATGGTGGTATATATGCTGTTATATGTGCAGGTCAACACAACATCTGGGGTAGTACATTCATAAATCATAGTTGTTATTAGAGTGAGACTGAATGACATGCTATTCATACATAACATCTTAGTATCAGCCTGAATTACATGTTATTCATACAATATATACTAAATTAGGGTGAGCCTGAGTTGAATGTTATTCACACATCATATACTGTACTAAACATAGATTAGCCTAAATTACGTTATTCACACAGCATATCCTTCATTATACGTTAATTAATCTAAGTTTGAATTACACATTATTCATACAGCACATTCTTAATTTGTACATTATCTGTACACCACATCATTAATTTATACATTATCTGTACATCACATCATTAATTTGTACATTGTCTGTACATCACATCATTAATTTGTACATTGTCTGTACACCACATCATTAATTTATACATTATTTGTACAGCACATTCTTCATTAGGGTCAGCATAAAATATAACAAGTGATCCTTACAGCACATCCTTAACCAGGGTCTGCCTAAATTACATGTTAATTAGGATCAGTCTGAATTCTGTGTGATTCATACAACATCCTAAATTTGGTTCAGCCTGCAGTAAATGTTACTAACAAATAACCTGTTTAATTTTTGCATAATTAAATTTTCACTTGTATGAGCTAAACACAGATATGCTCAATCATTAACAAATAATAAAATATCAGTCAATATCAAATACTGAAATATTCCAGTAAGTAATTCAATGTCTCACATATAAAAATTACAGTATTTTATATAACTAAGTGCTATAGTATATCTACCAATAATTTGGATGATTTTAAAACTCTTGTCTATTTAAATAATATTTAAAGTGACTTAAGTATTGTTAGTAAATGAATATAATTATTTTGGAATTTTTCTAGGTCACTACTCATCATGAACTCCACTTAATTGTTTCCTATTGTTTGCAAATTTATTGTCAATTTATTGTCCATACCACAGTAGGAGCGATATACCTGTATGAATATATTGACTATACATGGGAGCTATTTGTGATTTGATTCCCGGCTTAGACATGTATCTGATAGGACAAGACTGAAACCTTGTGAAAAAGTTGTAGTGCGGAGACAAAATTTGATTTCAGTATTAGTCTCCTTGTTAGAACAAACTGGAATCAACTTGCCTTTATTTCTCTCCCTTAGGTTGCACTTGTCATACCACTCCCATATTTCCTGCAGCCCTCTGTCTGGCTTCACGGCATTAGTCTTCCTGATGATTTTCTCAGCTTCATTCTCTGCCAGGCTGACAGGCCGATTATAGTCTTGTGTGTTTGTAGCAACTCCATCCCTCAATTTGTCAGTATCTGAGGTGGGAACGGTTTATGTAAAAAAAAATTCATGAATAAAATAGCTTACCCATGTTCATATAAGTTTAGTGAGGAAAAAAAACAGCTATTTAAGTGGCATCATTCAGTGTATTCTCAGATATATGTACAAACTGGGTTTGATAAAAATCCATTCCTATCTGTTTGTGTTATCATGCTCAAAAACCAGTACAGCAAAAAAATCTTTGACATAAAATCATAATCAGAGTGCATCAACTTCTTCAATGCATTGCATCTAAATACAAAGTCTTGTTAAACTTCACTAGTATACATACAAAACACTGTGTTGATATACTGTGAAATACAAAACTGCAAGCAATGACCTTTCATTCAACTCCAGTGTCAGTTATGTTTTCAAAAGTCCTTCATAAAAGTGTAGATATGTTGGTCATCAGATTGGCATATTGGCAAACTGGGTTGAATAAAATTCCTTCCTATTTGGTTGTGTTATCATGCTCACATGCAAGTACAGCATAAAACCTTTGACCTAAAAATCATAATCAGATTGTATCACCTTCTTCAATGCAATGCAACTAAATACAAAGACTTGTCACACTTCATTAGTATGTGTACAAAACACTGTGTTGATATACTGAATGCTTTGGTCAATGTCCCACATCAATGCTGCCATTCATGCAAGCAACGGAAGTACTGGTAACAAGATTTTCAATATGGCCACAATAGTACCATATTGTAGGTCATATAAACACCATTTTCAATCAGAAGCAGCTACATATTACTATAATAGTGTTTTAATGAAAGCCCCTTAAGATAAGACCTGAAGAAGTAGCCACATAAAGATTTTCAAGATGGCTGTCAAGGCAGCTGTTTTGTATGTAACATCAGTCTCATCTTAATATCCAAATAACTAAATCAAGAGAATGTGATGTTGTGATGTCTTTTTTGGAGGGGGAGGGGAATCATTTTAATTCAGGTCCAGCTACCTAGAATAAGAGTTTTAGGGAAAACTCCATATTGATATGACCATCCCTTCAAGACGAGTACCAAGAGCAAGATTTTTAACATGCTACTACATTTCACCACAGCAGGGGGGAGGGTCCCAAAGACACATGGAGGAGCATGGAAAAAGATATGAAGGAATGTGGCCTGGAACACCATCAAACATAGGGCTGAAAACCATCAGCAGTGGTGTGAATTTATCAAGGGCTTACATCCCATCTGAGGCATGACAAGGGATGAGTGTGTGTGTGAAACATCATAATACATCTTTGAAAACCCTATGTCAGTATGACCATCCATTGTGAATGAGTCAATACTCTTAAAATAAGTAACAGAAAAGAGTGAAAGGCAACAAGCTTTTTAAATCAACAAATAATTTATTTCCCTAGAATACAAAGTGAAAATTGGAAAAAAACGAACTTACAGAATTATGAATTAAATCCCTAAATAATCCAAGAATTATGGACACAAGTCCTAATAATTTAAAGTCCTTAATAAACTTCAGCAGAAGTATAGAATAAATCCAAAAACTGAAGGAGATGCTGTGTCTGTGGTAGTTTATAGAGTGTTGATGTGTCAACAGTCTTTTGTTGAATCACAGTAATATATATATCCAGATTTTAATTCACTATAAATTCCAGTGAATGTCTCTGTCCAAGAATTTTATCAAAACACTTTTGTATTTCCAGAGAAAATAATCACTTGAATTCAATAATTTGAAGAAAGAAAATTCAGCCCAACTGGACACAACATTTAAAAGTGCTAGATCTTAAAGCATGACTGAATAAATCCTCTCAGTTACAAGATTATATAGTTCTCTACTTGACCTCAGGTCACAATTAGCATTTTCTAAAAAAAAACTTACCTAATGGAAAATAACCTTCAAGAATGATCCTGATGTTTACAAAATAATAACCATAACCTGGATTTTGTTCAAATACACTAAGGAAAATCCAAAACCTAGACCTAGACCCAAATAAACATATTTACTTCTATTAATAATAATTCTGATTTTAAACCAATACACAGAGAATAATTTACCTTTATATTAGTTGTTACACAGAATAAAACAAAAAAAGTCAATTTGGGTCAAGCAGAAATGAACTCAGTTTTGGACAAGGTCAAGTCCAACATACAATGTTACATTACAATAGCATGTAATAAAAAAAAAAAAAAAAGAAAACTAACTAACAAGCAATGTAAATTAAATATACATAACAATAAATATATCATTGGTGGCCACATTGGGTGCAGATCCGGTTAAATACTAATTGGTGGTGAGACTACTCTGTGTGAAGTAGTTGTCCTCTCCTTGATACTGAATCAGCTAATGCAATTAGCTGCCCAGTATATGTTTGATATCGGTCGAGATCATATTCTGGTGATCCTGACAGCTTGTGATTGGTCACCCTTGTGCCAGAAGGACTATCTGTAAGGGATCTCGTCACGTGGCAATGAAAGGCAGACTTTATCATCTCCATCTTCAATTCTGGGACAGAAATAAACTGACTGAGCTGTGCTTAGGTCAATTACAGGTCTCAGTTTGCAACTAGGCTTAGTGACCAAAATGATCCTTGAAAAAAAATCCTTTTGTACCACCTCCACCATCAGCTTCACAAGCAAGAGCTCTCTCTTCTACTGTAGTATGTCTGGGATCATTCCATCATAAAGGGGAGGTGGGGTGACAAAGTGGAGAAGGCTGGATAAACAAGAATCATAGACCATCAGACATGACCTGGATCACTCACCTATTTGTTAAAAATAGACTGATTGATGTCTGGACAAAACAAAAAGAAATCTGGCACCCACAGATGTGGTCAACAGCAGGCAGAAGGAGCACTAAGTCATCTGCTTTCAGTGGTAGTCTTGGAGAAAGAGAAACTTTGCTTTCTTTTCTCGCTTCTTGCCTGCCTGCAAAAATTAGGGGCATATGACCTCCTTTAGTTCACTTAGCCAAGGTACTTTGTTGTCATTGAAAATGGCCTCTAGGATATTTTGGACAGTGACTGTCCCCCTTCCCTGGGACATTCCCTAAAAGGGTCATGCAGATATGGAAACTTCCACTGAAAGTAGGAGGGGAAACTCATCTGCCGTATACCTTCAGAACTCCTGAATTTGATCTATGAACAGAAGCAAAGAACCAAACGGGATGGTATGCCAGGGAACCACATAATGTGGTTTTAAGGAAAAAGAGTGCAGGAGAGTGTCACTTCTAATTAAATCTATACTGCCATAAGGGCATTAACCATCATGTAATGAGCTGCACTGTACACCAGATTGGCAACACAACTTGTCAAATCCCAGGCACGGTCATTTCTGGCCTTCTCAGCTGGCAAAATATCAACAGAGATGCTAGGTCAAGCAGTTAGGAAGTTGACATAATGTTCTTTACCAGTTTTGAAGTAGCAGTAAAGACCTGACTATCCACTTTATAACAGAGTGTGGCAGTAATAATGAATGCAGAAATATCCTTATCTATGCTTGGCATTCCTGAGCAGTATCTTTCTGTGTGAGATTTATACCAGTGAGATGAGAAATTTGCTGGTAATTAATTCACCAAAAATAAGGCTTTTTACCTGGGTCACAAATATTCTGAGAAATGACTGGTAATTTACACAATTTTCTGACAACTGTGGTAGAGTTCTGAAGGATGGATGTCCTCCTCCTTACCATCATCACCTACATCTAAGTGACTTTGACCTTTTTGATGCAGGGGGTTCTAAGATGGAGACAATTCAGCTGACCTGATAGTATACAGTGACAACACTCCACAATGCATCTAATTTTTTTGTAGGTTTTCACTAAACTACCTGAATACAACTCCAGAGCAATGTTTCAAAAACAGCAGCTGTAGCTCTGACATTTGACCTAATCACTACAACTGAACCAGCTGCATGTGTCCATAACTAAATTGCCCTGAGAATACCACTGTCCCCTTTTACAATGATGACTACAAGGGCCAGCTACTTAAATCTCTTGTCAACCTTACCCCGAACATTACTGACATTGGACCAGTATGCAGGTGCCAATGTTTAATGATTGCTTGATATTGAACCCAGGAAGGACTGCCATTCTATCAAAGCATTATTCTCAGCCACAAAACAGATAAGCTCTAGCTATATTGGAAACCTTGGGCATAAATAGCTTTTTATCCCCTATTTTTATACAACAACCCCATCATTACCTGGCACAGCAACATGTGCATCCTGACACATGTATTGGAGGATCATAATGCAGTTCTGTTTCTGTGGACTTGTATCTTCATTACCACCGCATCCATGCTGGTTTGTCCACTCTATGTCTAGATACGACTCATCCCCAGCCCACCCCGATCCACTCTGGAAATATTTCTAAAAAGGAAAACATAGTAAAATATACTTTAGAACATAGCAAAAGCTACACATAAAAATAAGAGGTTAACATCTGCCTTTTAGTCATACAAAAACATGTTGGCCCTGAAATCTGGCTAAGTAGGATACCCACTATAAACATTTCTTCAAATCCCATGGAATGGTTATAAAAACCTTTGTTTGAAGGTTTGTCCATTGTCTGCATCTGCATCTATATCTGACAATAGGCCAGCACCATTTGTACACACTGTACATAACTGAAATACCTTTATGCAATGATGCTTTCTGTTAAATATCGTGAAACCAATTTATGAAGTAAAATATGTTTCTTCAGTAAGGCTTCCACAATCATAATACAATTATAGGAGTTCTTGCATTAACTCGAACTAAGCCCTAACAAGTAATGGAGAAAGCATTAACAAGTAAATAGAGATGGGGGGGGGTGGACTTTTAATGTAGCTTTAACAATTATTCAGTCATATTGCTATGATGTCTGCAGTGTGGCAGTTTATAGTGATGTCTAGCACTGGGGCATCATGCCGAAGATATGTAGCATGATGTTCCACCCAGTCACATTATCCTGACACCAGGCCAACCAGTTCCAACACTAACCTCTTAATGCTGAGCACCATATAGAGAATTTCACAATACATTACTTGATATTAATATGATAAGAGTATAGGTAAAAAGAGGAGGAAGTTATGTTCCATTACCATGGAGTTGGCCCTGGTACTGGTCTCCCAACATATCAAGCAGATTTGGGTCGAGCATGATATATGAGCAAAAAGAGCACAAATAGAAGAAAAGGAAAAAAATTCACTCCTACAAATCCAGAGAAAAAAGAGTAACCTGTGTCATTATGATACTACTAAGGGACCTGGCAAATGGCCTGTAGATCTGCTGACATCCTTTTGAAAAGAAAAGTCTCTCAGTCACAGAAAATGTCATGTCAGGTCTCCAACCCACAGCCTGGACAATGACTGTGAAGTTTTTCTTTTTCAAATGCTAGGCTGGTAGTGACTGTCCCAACTTCATGAATTATTATTTTGTCACGTGTATGATCTTTAGGTTAAAGATAGTTGACTCTCTTATAAAACCATTATTTTTAAATTAGACTTGGAAACAGTTGCTTCAGCTTCAAAAACTATATATTAATTAGCCACTTGCTCAATTCACTGAGTTCAAAAGATAATCAGCTTATACGCAAAGCTTGTGATGAATAGTGAATAAAAAAAATGCAGTATATGGTTTGGTGACCCATGAACCCAAGCTTCACCTGCCTTTACAGACAAGTTAAAAAATATCACATCACTCTGATCCTAATGAGAAAAAAAGAGGAAATTCATAGCTCTTCTCAAAGTTGAACTTTTTCCACAAGATAGTTTTAATTCACAGGCAAAGAGACCTTTCCTGAACTACACCTATCACACTGGTGCAAAAGGAGACTTCTTCCTCTGTTGCAGTAACATGTCTACTTTAGCTACTTTAGCCATCATCCAGCAAATGAATTGCTTCAATCCTCTACCCTGATGATAAAAACTATTATCAAATCTGACATATTGACACCTTTGAGTCACATTGTCAAAGTACAGTGAATTCAAGAGAGATAGAAATGTCTGCATATCAATTCACATTATATTTCTTTATCTAAATAATGCCTTCCTCATGATGCAAATATTGTTTGCATAGACTGAGCAGTAACTGTAGATATGCTCCAACAACCATTTAAGGCAGGGACAAGCCTATGTTTAGTCAGAAAACAGATGGCCATTAACTGAAGACCACTACAATCAATTCTGCCAGTTAAGTTTACAAAAACCAGGAGGCAGGTCGTGTAAAAGAGGTAAGACAGTAAAACTTTAAAAAGCAGTTCAATGGCTTGTTTAACCAAGTGAAAATCCAAGGCAGGATCCATTTTGGAGAGAGAGACCAAGGCCTATGGTTGAGACAAGTTGATATCAGCTAAAAGGTCAAAAAGGGCTTTTTGTTCTGGCAGATGTCCTCCTTTCTTTGATGGTAAAACATGACCAAAAATCATGGAATAATATCCACTGATACTAATAGTGATCAAGGTTAGGTTCTCCTTAAAAAGCCACAGGACTAAGCTGCTGATTGTGGTACTAAGGCTTTTAATGGAGTGATGGTTTCTGCTCATACCAATGGAAGAAGATTTTTCATTTCCCTTCAAAGACTTTCAAAGTGGTGGACCTTCTCACATGAGTTATTGTGTCCACGGAAATGTTTCTTCTGAGATCCTGTTTGATACAATTCAAGTATGCAGGTTCTGAATTCTGGGCTGGGATGGAAAACTTTCATACACAGTTGTTTCAACAGGCATGGATATGGCAGCGTTTTCCTGGGTACCAGATTAAAGTCACTTATCCCAGATTTCTCCCAATTTATGACAATAATGAGAATTAATGTGCACTAGGATTCAGTTGCCAACTAAGTGAAGGGAATCAGCGAGGGTTAGAAATAGTGTAAGCATTAATACCATTCCAAATTAGTGAAAGGGGACAACTTTTGGAATGGACTAACAAGGCTTTTGAATCTCAAAGAAAGGGGATGAGTTTTATGAACTTGATGTTTCACCTAATCACAAAGAGTCCAACATGGGTCAACCCCAACAGGTGCTTATTAGAATCAGGATGAGAGAATGTGTGTTTGCAAGTATATATTATGTGAAAATTTTTATTCTATTTGAACATAAAGTCTACCATGATAATGAGCCTGCCCAGGACATTAATGTGGATTTGATGATGACGACAACAAAATCAAAGTGTTGGTTGGTCAGGCAAACAGAATAATTTACCAAGAGATAAACATAGGCATTAACAATAACAAAAATGCTCTTATCATAATTTTCCCTTAGCCCCCAAACCACCCCCAACTCACTCACTCTCTCTCTGTCTCTCTCTCTGTCTCTCTCTCTCGTTGGATAGTCATTTCACTTAGTTTCTATTCCACACTAAATTCCATGCGCCATATATGAATGGCAGAGTTCATTGTTCAAGAAGTTAACAATGTCTTTGTAGTGATCTACTTTCTTCATCAAAACCATCTTTCATGTTTACATCATAAGTGTATTTTACATAATAATAATAATAATAATAATAATAATAATAATAATAATAATAATAACTGCGACTTTATTTAGAGAAGGTAACTCAATTAGTTATAAAACTAATCTACCTTGAGGTCTACTATCTGTTATGTACAATATATACAGTATATACAACATGATGTGAAGAATCTGGCTTGACACTAAATAATTAACTTATTTTAATAGTCAAAGTATCAAGCCTGGAACACATGCACAGACATCCGTGAAAACATAAACATATAAAATATGAAATATCATCCTGCACTGAAAATTCAACTGTGAAAATGATGCAAAATTACAGAAAAGCAGGCGGTATTTATTGTACTAGAACTGTTCAATTTTCTAAAGATTTCATCCATTTGAGACACTGATTATGAAAAGAAGAAATGTTAGCAGCCTGCCTTATGTCACTGGGAATGTTGTTCCATACCAGTGGACCAGTATATTGAAAACTTTTTTTTAAACAATTCCTTCTTTGGCCTTGGTATAATGTAATTTTTGCTTCTTATGGACCTTAAATTTGGAGTACCATCAGCATCTCTTTGGTGAAAGATATTGCTTAGATAGACAGGAATGGCTTTTCTGGATACTTTATACATCAATTTGGCCTTTCTAAGAAATATTCTTTCATGTATTGTTAAAACCTTTATATTATTCATTGCATCCTGGAAATTGTCTATACATTGATCTAGAATTAAATGGCAAGACCTCTTTTGGAGTCTTAAAAGTGTTGTTATGTTTGAATTAGAGGTATTCCCCCAAATTACATTACAATAGTCCAGATATGGTTGAATATAATCTTTATAAAAGATGACCCTATACTGAAGAGGAATGTATGTTTTGATCTTCCTCAGTAGCCAAAGATAAGAATTAACCTTTTTTGAAACGTGTTTAATGTGAATAGACCAAATAAGATTGTTACCTACGAATACACCAAGAATTTTATCCTGTGAGGTCATATTAAGGCTCACATTGTCAAATAGAACCTGGAGTTTGTCGCAATCTAGCCTTGCTCGTTTTTGTTGCATTGTAACTAGTAGGGCTTTCATTTTTTCTGTATTTATGATCATACTGTTTTCCTTGCACCATACTTGAAGTCTGTTGAGAGCATCTTGAAAGTTATTTTCAAGTACCATTTCGGTTTTTCCCATCTCAGACAGTGTAGTATCATCTGCATAGAGGTCAGTGGAAGAAATTGAAGTTCCAATTTTAAGAGGTAAATCGTTGATAAACAAAATGAATAACAGAGGTCCAAGGATAGAGCACTTTGGTACTCCACAATTAATATTTTTACTTTCAGAAAGTTGACCATTTAAAGATACTTTTTGCACTCTATTGGTTAAGTAAGAAGTAAACCAGTTTAGGGAGTTTTCACTGCTTTGATAGATTTTTAGTTTATCAATAAAAATTTCATGGTCTACAAGATCAAAAGCTTTACAAAAATCAACCATAATAGTGCCTACCATTTCTCCTTGATCAAATGCTTTCAGCCATTTATCAATCAAAGATACAAGTGCAGTTTCACAGGAGTGATTCTGTCAAAAGCCAGACTGATTATCATGAATAAGATCATAAGTGTTCAAATAGTTGAGAAAAGAATCATGTACATGTTTTTCTAGTAATTTGGAGAGACAAGGAGGGATAGAGATGGGTCTGTAGTTATTTACATCATCTTTTGTTCCTGCTTTATGCAATGGTGTAACCTTGGCAGATTTCCATGTCTGTGGAAATTTATTAGACCTAATACTTTCATTGCAAATGAAAGCTATACTCTCTACAAGTGCAGGTGCAGCTTCACCTTTAGTAGCCTTGTGATATCAAGTCCTGTAGCTTTACAATCATCCATTTTTTAATATATTTCAACACAAATTCTGGACTCATTTCAGAAATTTCAAACATTATATTGTTTGGTAGATTTTTAGCACAAAAATATTTGAGTTCCAGATGATCAGATGAAGTTCTGGGTTCTTTAAGTTTTTCAGCAATTTGAATGAAAAAATCATTAAAAATATTTTAGATGTCAGTTGGATTATCAGTATAAATGCCCTCATGATTGAGGGATAAAATTTCAGTTTTACTCTTACATTTGCCTGTACCAAACTCTGTAAATACTTTCCAGATAGCTTTTGGGTTATTTTGGTTTTCATCCAACACTTTTCTGAAGTGCGATTGTTTGGCTTGTCGTATCATTTCATTAACATTATTCCTCCAAACTCAATATTCAGTTTGATTTCCTACTGATTTTAGTTGGTCTCTTTGCTTTATTGCTTCTAAACTTTCTGGGGAGATCAAGCCTGGCTGGTAGTCTTTTTTTTATCCTGTGTGTTTTTAAAGGGGCATGTTTGTTCACTATACTGATAAACAGATCTGTCCAAGTATCTAAAACATCATCAATATCTTCAAAGATTTGGACTGTATACCATGGAATCTGTTTCAGATCTTCCAGTAATTTAACAGTATCAAAGTTTTGAAAAAATCTATAAGTAATGGGTTTATGGATATTGTTTATTTTTGAGTTGTCATTGATGTTATATGTTAGAAAAATTGCAAAGTGGTCACTTATACCAATCTTTGGAACCATTACTTCCAAAACATTTTCTTTGTATTGGTATAAATATAATCTATAAGCATTTTAGAGGTAGATTTTACTCAGGTGGGTTCATTTACTAGTTGCTCCATACCTAACGAAGCAATAAAATTCAGCCAATTCACTTTTATCTGATCATTGAGAAAGTCTCTATTTATATCGCTTAGAATGTAAAACTCTTTCTCTTCATTTGATTTTATCTACTTGAAGTTCAAAATATTCACACCAATCAGTATGTGATGATGGGGGTCTGTATACAAAACCTACTAAGTAGGGCTTAGCTTTTTCTGGAGCGATCTGTTGCCAAATGGATTCTATTTCCTGTATTTCTAGGTCTTCCCATCTTTTAAAAATAGTACCAGTCCTAACATACACAAGAAGCCCACCAATGCCTGCTTTCCTATCCCTTTGATAAGGTTTGCCATAGCCACTGATATACAAGAAATTTTCACCCTGATTTACTGTTAACATTGTTTCCAAGAGTCCAAATAAATGGATATTATTATTTGGAGAGGTTAGCAGTAACTTCACTTGATCGTTCTTTCCACAAAAACCCTGAATATTTAAATGACCTATGTGTAAACCTTTGCTAGAAACTCCTAATTCATGAGATTAACACCAGTGCTATTAGAGGCACTCAAGGAGACATTAAAAGTATTAAAACTATGTTCATAATGATCATCGTTACAACTGTCATTACTGTATAAAAAATTAGTTTTTCTACAACTGCATTTTCTACTTTTATAATCATTGTAAAAATCTGAACTATCAGTCATATTTGAATACGTACAAGTAGCTTGTAAGTTTCCACATTCAGAACATCCATCAGCAAGGGGATCAAATCTGTTTTGACAAGGGATGCATGGTGTATATTACAGTCCTTGATATATAGATTGGTCCCCCTGCTGAACAGAGTCTTCCTGTGGAGTTGAGATGGCCTCATCGCCCTTTTCCTATTGATTTAATCAATGTGAATAGAAATAGAAGCTCATAAAAGAAAACAATCAACTTATCAATTTGCAAAGGTGATTGTGGACAGCCACAAAAGGCACAGAACTACATTTTGTAGTCGACACACTGGGCATGGATGTGAATTCATTCATTCACTCGGTCAATACTCAGTGCCTTTAGTCAATCTTAATTAAATGGGCTATATTTGTATTTGTATGTGATATAAATAAAATATATGTTTAGTATTTATGCTACATATATATATATATATATATATATATATATATATATATATATATTTATATATATATATTTTCCATCATACTGACTGATAGCATATATTATGTAATCTGTTATGTCTAGGGGCTTGAACTCATGTAACAAGACAAGGTAAACCCAACAAGCATTCAGTTTTCCAAAACATAAATTTATTTAAATTAAAGATAAAATCAAACAAAGTGAAAGAATTAAAAATAACTTTCAGTGTATGAATTCCTAGAATATCTTAAATTGTACTATCAATATCTCATTAATCCAGAAATTGTCTAGACATATTCCAAATGAACGTTCTAAAGAGTTTATGAGCTAATGTACTAGTATCACTGATGAATCACAGTTCTAAATCCAAATGGTTTTTTACTTCAAGGTAATCTTTTGACAGTAGAATATCAATGAAGTCCTTGAAAGTTTCAAATAATCTGATAGAACTATTTAAATATTCAAGTCTTAATAAATTCGCATAATCCAACAGGTACTGGTAGCTTAAATTAAATGTTTTCCACTCTGCTATACCAAAAACCAATATTATAAATAAATCACTATTTCCTCTCTCTTTCAATGCTGGCAACTGAAGAACAGAATATGTGGTACAATTGTATTCTTATTATATAGCTTTTATATGTTCACCAAATCAACAAAATCTGACTCACTAAACAATTCTCAAACAATTTAAATCATATTATTTTGAAATAATTCAAGTCATGTTATCACCTTCTCAAACTACTGAATAATCAACAATTAGGGTGTGCATGATAGCTTTACAGTACAATGCACTCCTAGTTACAAGTGATGTTTTCGTGACCTCCAGTTCAAGTTGATGTGTGGCATACTTGACCAAAATAGTTGTCTACTTAACTTCAGCAATCAGGCCTTGATTTTAAAAATGAGACATTACACATAGTGTACATGTACTTTTACAATGACATCATCCAGCCACTGAATTATAGAATTTGAAATATAACTGTCACAAACTGAAATTACTTAAATAAAAGCTATTTTATAAACTTAATAGATGATACAGATACCTGTAACAAATGCATTACAAAATGATATGAACTAATCATACTGTGTTGTTCTTCCACACACAATCTGGTCTACTACAGTAAGACATTGTTGACCCAGACTACATTTATCCACATGTCTCATTAGGACATCAATTAAATGGCAGTTGATAACTATTCCACAGAAAAGCACCATTCTAACTCATTTATAAATGCAATGCACTTTCTGATTGGTTAATGTCACAATTTGCAGCAGTAAAATCAGTGACGTACTGATAATGTAAAGCTCCCTTTTATGCAATGCTACAGGTACCTACATTTTTACCTAGTTGCCGACTATATTCTCCAGAGTGTTGTACATTGGGTATAACAATTTTGAATTTAAGGGTTTAAGAATGGTGCTCTGCTAATGAGATAATGGCAAAACTCAATTTACAACAGTACAACCACCATGTACATCCTCAGATAAAAAACTATACTTTTATACACCAATTATCTCCATTCTATTAAAATTATCCCTACCCCCATTATATATATATATATATATATATATATATATATATATATATATATATATATTTTCCAAAACAAGTACATCCCCACTCCCAGCTCCACACTAAGGTGATGAATCTAAATTCTAAACTGTTGCATACATTTACAGACTATCCAGTCTTATCCTCAAGTATACTTGTAATATCCTGTAATTTCCAAAGTATCAATTACTCAATATCAAAGTTACTAGCAAATTCTGGTTATGTAAATTTTTTTAACTTCTATCACAAGGAAATCTATGTAAAATATTGCTCTTAATGTGAAAACTATAGCTATGTAAATATTTCCTCAATCTCATAATGTACACCTGGAAAAAATGTGAGGTGATACTGTTTCCTGACAAATAATTTCATATAACAGGTTCATTTTATCACATCTTATCCAGTACTCAGTAGATCCCTCTCAACTTCCTGTGCCTACCACTCACACCAATCAGTGTATTGCATTGTCATACATCTCTGACAAATATTTCATCCTGATTCAACCACTTATGACTTAACATCAACATCCTATATCAATCTGATTAAAATCAGATCTCCACTGTCCTACAAGAAGATCTAACAGCAACCACTTAGGTGTCATGTTCTTGTGACCTGCGTTATTGCCATAATCGCTAAATTTATCAGCCAATCAAATAAGTCGTGCACCTTAAAGTTTGGGAGACTGAGCAGTATGGCTGAAGAGCATCAATGTGTTCCAAATGATTTGATTCACTTTCAAAATTCCTGAAGCTGCATTCTCATTGGCTAATTCAAAGGTCACTGGAACATAAGCCCTCACAGTCACTGTCAGATATTCATGTAAGACAACGGAAATCTGATTTTAATCAGATTGCATCCTATATTAAAGTAGGGCAAGGAAGAGTAGGGTAGGGCAAATCTGAGTCAGGGACAGATGCCGGGCATATGCTAAATCCTTCCCTGATTCTTATATCTCCATCACAAAAATACAAAAAGGGTTTTTATATTCCTGTGGTATAAGAGTCAAAGGGTACAATTTAATGCCATGTTTTCACTGTAATATGTATGACATGGCATACACATTGTTACATTAAATATTATTGATAGGATAACATCCTGCTGTTGAGATCATTACTACAGTATGTGAATTAACTATCCTGCTGACTGATGTTAAGCTTTACAATGAGCTATCTGACAGGTAGCATTAACCTTGACAATGACATATCTGTCTGGTAGCATCAATCTTAACAATGATGTACCTGACTGGTACACTTTAACCTTGATAAGGAACTACCTGACTGGTAGCATTAACCTTGACCATGAGCTGCCTCTCTGGTAGCATTAACCTTGACCATGAGCTACATGTCTGGTAGCATCAACCTTGACCATGAGCTACATGTCTGGTAGCATTAACACTGACAAGGAGATACCTGACTGGTAGCATTAACCATGACAATGAGCAACCTGTTTGATGGCATTAACCTTGACAATAACCTGTCTGATGGCATTAACCTTGACAATAAACTGCCTGACTGGTAGCATTAACCATGGCAATGAACAACCTGTCTGATGGCATTAACCTTGACAATAAGCTGCCTGACTGGTAGCATTAACCATGACAATGAGCAACCTGTTTGATGGCATTAACCTTGACAATAACCTGTCTGATGGCATTAACCTTGACAATAAGCTGCCTGACTGGTAGTATTAACCATGACAATGAGCAACCTGTCTGATGGCATTAACCTTGATAATGAGCTACTTTTCAAGTTTCTGGTAGCATTAACCTTGACAATAATCTGTCTTACTGGTAGCATTAATCTTGACAATGAGCAACTTCACTGGTAGTGTGAACCTTGACAATAAGCAACTTGACTGGTAGTGTGAACCTTGACAATAAGCAACTTGACTGGTAGTGTGAACCTTGACAATAAGCAACTTGACTGGTAGTGTTAGCCTTAACAATAAGCACCTGACACATAGTGTTAACCTTGACAATGAGCAACTTGACTGGTAGTGTTAACCTTGACAATGAGCAACTTGACTGGTAGTGACTACTTATGCAGCACTGATGTATCTGTCAAGTGCAGTAAAGTACATATGTTACTTTGACACTGACTTGTAATGCACAAGGGAAAAACTTTTTCAGGCTAATGAGTAATTAAAAATAGAAAGTTTCTCAAAGCAACCCTTACCTACTTGGCTGCCAATTCAGTACTCAACAACCCTTTGATTGGGAACCTTGTACATGATTTTCAGTTGCAAATGTGACTTGCACATTATTTACATGATGTAAAACACTGACAAGTTAGATATAGACACAAGAATAGATGCAGTTATAAAAAGACACATATGCAAGTCTTGGATCTTATAACAATATCTAGAACAAGCAATATCTGATGGAAAGATGATACAAATTAAACATTGTTTTCAAAAATTAATTTGGTTAAGTACTGATTGCTTTCAGTGAAATGGCCAATAATTTTACTAATATGTATATGATCCATTTGGTTCAACTATTGCTCCATGTTATTTTACACTGTTAGGCCATATATTTAAGCAGCAGACTACTTACAAATATTCTGAAGGCAATTTTAAACTATTTGTGAATGTTTGCTTACTCATTTTTTCATATGTTTATAATATTCTGAGGAAGCTAAACCTCGAAAGTACAGGAAAAACTGTTATTTATTTAAATATTGCTACATCAATTTTATTTCATAAGGATAAATTACAATCTACCAAAGAACTCTACAAACATTCCCTGGCTGGTACAAGTTGCCCTGTGGATGAATTGATTGCTTTTTATTTGATCATCAACTGATCCACCACAACATTTTTTCTGTGTACTGGAACCTTTCAATGCAGAAAAATGTGGCCAGAGAGCATTGGTATGCACACCTGTCATTAATATGTGTTATCAATTCTACTTAAGGTGTACATACTAAACTTACCATCTGGTATTGTTTGTTGGCATCATTCCCAGCTGCTACATCTGTCGCATCCCCAACATTGTAACCCCCACGATCATTGTTCTTAGAAGAAAAGAAACACAATTTTGCATCATTAAGCACTGTTTATTCCTTTTGGAATGATGGATAATAATGGTACCTAAAGTAAGCATGGCTACCCAAAGTAAGCATGGTACCCAAGTAAGCATGGTACCCAAAGCAAGCATGGTATGTAAAAAAACATGGTGTGTAAAAAAGTCCAGTATTATTTACTTGTATTTAAATAACGGACATAAGATATACTGTACCTACATAAATAAATTCATAATAAATTTACTCATAAAAGTCGTTTATTTTATTGAGCTACATGTTTAATGGCTTTGAAAATATAAAGTTGACTTTAAAAATACATGGATATTGGCATGAGTTAAAGTTAAAATATCTTGGTACAAAAACATGTATATTGCTGGAAACAAAACAACACATACCATTTCCTTCTGCAGGACATCACAAACATTACTTTTAATCTTGTAAACAAATAGACAAAATTTCATTGAGGGATGGGAGGCATGGATCAACATGTTTGTGAATTTCCAATTCTTGCAAATCCATGATTTTTCATCTCTGTGACTAAGTAATTTAAATGACATTAGGTTTAAAGAAAATAATAAACTCTGACTTCATAACTTTTCTATGAACTAATTTAGATAAACAAAAGTGACAACAAATATACCATCTGTGTGGGGCTTTTGACCCATGCCACCTCATGACAGATGGCATGTTTGTTGTCAGTTTAATTTGCCCAATTATCTGAAAAAACAACACAATAACTCTGTGTGTGTGTGTGTGTGTGTGTGTGTGTGTGTGTGTGTGTGTGTGTGTGTGTGTGTGTGTGTGTGTGTGTGTGTGTGTGTGTGTGTGTGTGTGTGTGTGTGTGTGTGTGTGTGTGTGTGTTACCTGTGAATCAAACAATCTGTTGGCATTTGTCCGAGTAGCGGTGTTCTCATTAAGTCTATTGTTGCTGCCTCGTGGATTATGCAGGTAGATGTCTGACATCACAACAGGTAGAAGGAAGACAAGCAGAATGAGACAGCAGTCTCTTCCTTTACTTTGGCACATGACAGTTACAATCTTAATAATAATTTTTAAAAAATAGAAGAAATCAATGTATATAGAATTAGATGATTGAATTTCACTTTCTCTAACCTGTATGATAGTATTATTTGATTCAATATTAATTCTGCCAAGTATTATCAATCATTTACCCATAGACCTGAATTCAAACCTCTGTAGTGTGCAATTTAAAAATTCTCAAACATGTATGATAGTATTTACTTTCTATCTTTCTTATAGTTTGCTGGTGATATGAATGATTACTTCAGAACCTATAGCACCTATTAAAAAAATTAACAATACAAAGAATACAGATGATAGCTCAAATCAAGATCAAAGGGAGATAGAACATAATGTAGAAATGCATCTTAATGGGTGTAAAAGGACTGAGCCAAGAATTATTAATTGCAGATGTAAACTTGACAATGCCATAGGGAAATACACAATGTATATTTATCCAAGATAGTTAAGCTACTACATTACAATTATGTGTGATCAGTCCTGTTTTGAATGTACTATTTGCCTTTGGTTTAGATAACAGAATAGAATGAGTATATATGCAATTGTTTTCTCTTGAAACTTAAGCAGACATGAACATAAATTACTGTCAGATAGGTTTGAAATAAAGTTGATAGACTGATAAGTATAAGACAAATCAAAAGAACATTTTTTTTCATTAACTCATTTCATAACTTAATACATGTAGCTAAAAAAACTAGAAATAGTTACAAGGTTAGAAGCAAGTCTTCACAAAAGTAGTACTGTGACTCTAATCAATATTTATCTTACAAAAAAAATAGTACTGTGAGTTTCTTCAGTGTTTATCTTTTCAAAATAGTACTGTCATTTTGATCGAAGTCTATCTTTAAAAAAAACAATAATGTGACTTTGATTAGTTTATTTTTACAAAGCAGCAATGTGACTTTAATCAGTGATAACTATGCAGCAAAGATATGAAAGTGAACTTTCCAAGTCAGAAGTATAGCATAATAAATTATATTGTTATAGAAATGCACTTTTGGCTCTCATCCGGGTTATTCTTTTGTGTCTTATCTTTTTATTTTTGCTGGAAAAATTATTTTTTATTCAAGCTGTGAGATCTAGAAGCAGAACCAGTTTTATTGTTGTGTTCAATATTTGATTTGGGGTAGAATTCAGGGATGGCACTGGGCTTCGCCAATGTCGCAAATTGTGATTTTCATTTTACTTATTGGCGACAAAATGCAGTAATCGATCAGCAATATTTTTTTGCGACAACATTTTTGGCTGTTTAAACTTGAATATACAACCTTGGGTTTTGGGGTGGAAAAATTCAAAGGCACCATGAAAGGAAGCCGCAAATTTGGAATATAAAATGCACTGGGAGCTATCTACTGTTACATAAACAAATCGTTTGTTCATATTGACAAATGCGCCTTAACAGCACATTTTTACATCATAACCCGATTATGCAGACACCTGGCCTGATTACTGTAAAAGCTCTGATACACTCGTCTTGCTGCTGGATAAGCTACAATCAATTAACCTCCAAAAACAGGAACTGAAACGGCTGCAATCGACCAAGTGAGGGGGGATGGGGGTGTTGGTTTGTGGGGTGGGTTAATGTACCCCAAAAATAGTTTTGCTGAAACTTCACAGAAAACTTATTACCTCTGAAGCACTGCTTGTTCTGTATAAACACTAAATAATAAAAAAAATTAAAAAATAATTAAAAACACGGTCTCCATCAATGATCTACAAAAATTATATTATTTAATGTTACAGCTGCAATAACAAATTGTCATTTCTTTGGTCCTCGAAAGTTTGCATTTAACATTGATTTCAATAACACATGACTACACATGACTACAATCTACAATTATTTGATGTTACTGCCGCAATAACAAAACAGCATTTCTTTGGTCTTCGAAAGTTTGCATTTAATAGTGACTTCAATAACACATGCACCAATCATCAAAACAAGCCGACAACAATCTTCAATAAAAGCAATGAAGCTAATTAATTACTTCATTTTACAAATTGATTTGAGCATTTTTATTCAGCCATGAAAGTTTCTACTTTGCAGGAAAAATGTTTAGACTCACGATTGCTACCACAGGTGGTATAAAATGCAAATAAATTAAATTTAGAATATTTTGATTTGGTCGCAAAAGATGTATAAGGAAAAACTCTCCAATACAAAAACAATAATCTAAATAAATTTTTTAATCGCAGCACAAACTTTAGTGGGACACACCTACACATAAAAACCTTTTCCTGTTTTTTTTCGGCAATGGGGGGTGCACCTTACAAGCAAAGATGTTTTTTAAAATTCGTATTGTTTTTACATGTTTTTATTCCCCTATTAACAGCATAATCCCCTTGGTAGCCTCTGCAACAAGTTAGCTGTCTCCTGCTGACCAAAATCTAGACCATGTACATGTGGCATGTAAACAACAACAAAGCCAGGTGCTACTGGCAACCCTGAAAACCTCATGAAATTGTTTAGTGACACATGTTTAACAATGGAATAGAAAACTAACATTCATTTTCTTTTTTTACATTACGACTTATTTTGTGCATAAAAGTTTTCTAATATGTGATCCATACTCAAATTTATGGCTTATTCATATAAATGTACAGTATTTTAAGCATTATGGAATCTTCTACATAATTGTAAGTTGTCAGTACACACGTGTATTTCAGATTAGTTTTGTCTTCAATTAATCAAAATTTCAATTGTTTATTTTCTGTCAGTGTAAATCGTACTCACTGATGTCATCTTACAAATTTCACTTGCATGGGAAATTTGATTTTTGTATCCCTCCCCTACTCATCTCATCTCTACATCCACTTAAGTTGACAATATTACCTTAGTAAAAGGGATATCAAGATAAACGGGTAGTACTGTATTAGGAAAATTGCAACTTTTTGGGAAAATTAGTGACAAAATATTGAAGTTAGCTATGTTTGTGCCGACAACTTTATTAATTCCAGCACCCTCTTTACAATTATTTATTCCAAATTATTATTTTCTGGAATTACAAAGTGCTCAATAATATTCATGGACAGAGACATTAACTTGGAATTATAGTGAATTCAACAAAAGACTTATTGGATTATTGTGATTCATCAAACGACTGTTGGCACATAATTACACATCAGGCCATTAGTACATTCGAGACTACACACCACATCTTCAACATTGGATTTTATGTGAAAACCACTCAAGTTTATTCAGAACATTATTCATTGCAACTAGAAATTCTAGGACTATTTGGGATTTAATTCACATTACTGTAAGTTTGTTTTAAATTTTTCACTTTTGTATTCCAAGGAAATAAATAATTTGTTGAATTTTACAAAACTTGTTGGTTTTCACTCTTTTCTATTACTTAGTTTAAGACCATCGAGTCATAACACAACCCAAAACATTGCCTCAATGATTATGGTCATACTAACAATAAGCACTGCATCAAACCCATCATCTTGCGTTGTAGTAAAAGTTGGTCCTTAGATTTCTTATTCAAAGAATCAGAACAGTTAGAAAACAAGAATAACAATGTTCCTGCTGAAAAAATTCAGAGTAAGTTTCTAAAAATTTCTTGTTGGAGTACATAAAACTGCAGTTAATAATGGAGTGAGACTTGAGCTTGGTAATTTCCTTTAGCCATATGTGCCCTACAATCAAGTGTCAACTCTTGGTATTATGTAATATACTAGTCTGGCTTCCCACTGACCTTTCCAACCGATTTTATGTTATGTAGGAGTGTGAAGTTGAACATAACAGGTCCTGACAGGACTGATCACAATTATTAATTACATCTGGTTCAGTACCCATAATGTAGTCCCAGTCTATTTTTAGAGCATTTCTTTTGTCTCATTTTGGTGATGATACAAGAGTTAGATTTAAGCATTCTTTGTATTGTTTTAAAGGTAATTGTTTATTCTTTGGAATTTGAGCACTGTAGTGTGGTTGTCTTTGTGTATTTCAGCAACAGTGCACAGTGAGTAATGAGGCACTGATGCTGAAATCTATGACCACTGTATGGTGTTTTGTTTTCAGTCCAGCCTCTACAAAAAATATTGCCAGATAAACTATGGAAAGAACTTCACTGTGAATTCATTTTGGAAGATATTTTATAATAAGATATGATTTATTATGTTTGGACACAGTGGAAAGTTCATTACTGAGAAACAAATACAGAGACCATGTACGAAAAATAACTGTGACCCCTGAGTCCAAGCATTCAAAATGGGGTGGAGAAGTCAGAGGAAATTCAGACTCTGTAACATATATTTTGAACAAGAATGGTTGGTTAGGAAAGCATACGAAAATAGCAAATTTATATCTCAAGGTTTTGTATAAGTTTTGTTACATTACATTTTAACTGAACTTAACAGGATATTTTATATTCCCTTAACTTCACCACCTGACCTGGTGAACAGGGTATTATCTTATATTTTTTTTTCCTGACCATTACATATATTTGTTTAGTAAACACATACATGGCCTCTCTCTCTCACACACAAATATTGTAAAGACATGCACACACAACCCAAAAGGTGTTACTTAATTGCTAATTTTCTTGAAATGGGATATTGCTTCCTTCTCAAAATAAGCCCACATGAAAGTGTAAAACAAATTTACAATTTTTAAAAATATAAATCAAAGTTTACAATAGGATAATTTTTTTCTGAAAATCATCAGTTCTCTTATTCACTTTGGCTAACAATTTTCCCAGCCTTTACGGATCAAACAAAATTTGTATAATAGGTTACATCTGTGATTTTTGATACACAACTTGATCTGCATATAATATATTTTGCAATTAAAACTAATAAATGAATAAACTTATCAAACTTTGTATTACCTATTAAAAAAAAAAACATGTTTTGGTATAATTCTTTAAATTACAGTCATAAGATCACATCGATTCCACAAATCTTTTCCAAAATATTCAGTAACTCGACAATCAGAGAATAAATGCTTTATGTTTTATATTCAGTCCTTACAAACAGTGCACTAATAATTATCACTTAAAAGAGGGTTTTTACAACAGCTGTTTGTGTCAATATTTCTGTGAAGGAATCCAGTATTAAAGCTAATTATTTTGGTACCTTTTGCACAAAGCTAAGTGAAAACAAAAGAATTAGTCCATTCATCTGTACAGCCAGGACCAAAAACAAAAGAAGTTGTCCATTCATCTGGTCAGCCAGGACCAAAACCAAAAGAATTAGTCCATTCATGTGGACAGCCAGGACCAAAAACAAAAGAATTAGTCCATTCATCTGTACAGCCAGGACCAAATTATGTGTACCATTTGGCTCTGGTATCTTGGTACTTACAGAGTTTTATAAATAAATAAATAAATAAACATATTACATGTATTTTCTCTTAAACTAAGTATTTACGTTTTGCCAAAGATTACAAGAAATCTATTTCCACTACCCAGAAACCTCCAATTTTCCTAATTCACTTCAGTGATATCTTTGAAATAAGAACAAAGCACATCATGAAATTATTGGGGTTTTTTATCATTTCATCAAAGCTTAACAGTTTACACTGCATCAAAAAGATGTTGAATAAGTACATCACCATTTGTTGTCCATTTTACAAACATCTGAAATTATCTATATTAGCTAAATTCAAAATATCTTCTGACAGCTATTCCATAATTACAAAACATCGATAATATCATTTCAAAATGTATTTTCATGGATTTAAAATCACTTTCAACTTAATTTTCCCAAATACTAGGTCTTTTAACTAGGATTCACAAATGTCTGACAATTCCTCATTATATTTTCAAGCCCTGCCTTTATTTCTTCATTAAATCCTTCTTATATTTAGAAAATTCCCCCCTTCTTTTCAAATGGAAAGGAGGAGCTCCCTCTAAATTTTCAGTTCTGGAACAGACATTGCAAATTTAAATTACTGTGAACTTACAGATTTTCAATACATTGGATACGAAACTATTTTATCACATGTACCATCTTAGTTCAGTTCATTACCAATATTGGGTGGAGGATTTGGTACAGTTAAA